>ML813352.1:44177-58535 GCA_009831015.1 Picea engelmannii | reverse complement strand
GAGGTAGTTCAAACTTCCCACCAACTAGCGATATAAAGTACCATCTGCCTATTTAGTTCCATCATCATTGTATAACTTTGCATTGTGTTCTAAGGGAGTTGACATTTATTTACATTCACTCATATTGAACTTTCTAAGAATTTCTTTTGTTTATTTACTTTGAGTGATTAATGTCTTACCAGGATCTCTCGAAACCTTGAGTCCTAAATAGTAATGCAATTCACCAAGATCTTTCATTTCAAATTCTTGAGACAACTAACTTTTAATATCTTCAATTAACTCGCCTGCACTACCTGTAATAATGATATCATCCACATATAAGCATATTAAAGACAAATTTCCATCTTCATCTTTCTTAATATATAGGTTAGGATCACTCTTGCTTTTCACAAAGCCTTTCAAATTGAAGAATAAATCAATATTTACATACCATGATCTCTGTGCGTGTTTCAAACCATATAAGGCTTTCCTTAACTTGGAGACTAGATGATCTTGTCCTTGCTTGACAAAACCTTCAGGTTGAACCGTATAAACCTCTTCCTTCAAATCACCATTCAGAAAAGAAGATTTGACATCTAATTGGTGTATTTTCCAATTATGTTTTATAGCTAAAGAAATCAATACTCTAATTGTATTCAATTTAGCTACTAGTGCAAAATTATCATCATAATCTATTCCTTCCTTTTGTGAATTTCCTTTTGCAAATAATCTTGCCTTATATTTATCAATGTTACCATCTAATTTAAATTTAGATTTGTACGACCATTTTGCTTCCAATAGGTACTTTGTTTTCAGACAATTCTACTAATTCCCATGTGTGATTTTTCATAAGTGAGTCATATTCTTCATTCATAGCATTTATCCACTCTTCATGTTCTTTAGCTTGGTCATAGTTTATAGGTTCTACAACATTCATTACCTGTGACATCAATGCATAATATTTAAACCTTATAGGTGGTTGAGTTTGTCGTGATGGCCTCCTTGGTCCTTCACTACTTTTATCTCTTCTCCTGCTTTGTGGTGACTCTTCTCCACTTAGTGTATCATGATTGCTTGAAGTGTCCATAATTATTTCATTCTGTTCTTGAACCTGTACATGCTCATGTTTAACCATTGCATCTATTTTTATATGATCATTATTATAATTAGAAATATGCCAAGCATCAGCATCATTCATTGTATCACCTCTATCTGCATTCTCATGAAACACCACATCTCTACTTGCAAATAATTTATGTGTATTGGGATTAAACAATTTGTATGCTTTTTTATTAAAATACACTTGATTGATTTTGCATCAAATTTTCTTCTCTCATCCTTAGGAATATGTGCAAAGGCAAATTCTCATGGTTATAAACATGAGGTTTTTCATGGTTATAAACCTAATGGATCTAATTTCTTAGTTGGACTTCGATTCTTTAAATAAATAGTAGTATTAATGTCTTCTTCCCAAAAACCATTAGAAATGTTTTTACCTTGAAGCATACTGTGAGCACACTCCACCAGTGTTGTGTTCCTTCTCTCAGTGACACCATTTTGCTGAGGTGTATGAGGTACTGTAAATTGTTGTTGGATCCCATTAAATTTACAATAAATTTTAAATGCTTGTGATGTATATTCACCACCCTGATCAGATCTCATAATTTTAATACATATGCCTGCTTTTTTTTTTCAGTCATAGTTCTGAATTCTTTAAAATACTCAAATAAATCACTTTTTCTCCTTATGAAATAGACCCAAGTATATCTAGATCTATCATGAACAAAAATAAGAAAGCATGAAGCACCACCAAGTGACCTAGTTTGCAGAGGTCCACATACATCAATAGGAATTAATTCAAGTATATCAGTTTGTCTTTTCTCTGTATGTATGGGAAGCTCCTCTCTATGTTGCTTACCAAGTGCACATGCTTCACATTGGAAATGATCATTCTTCATTACATCAAGACCTTCTACCATTTTTTTTCTTTGCAATAACATCAAATCATTGTAATTTAGGTGTCCATACCCGTGGTTCCATAAATCTTATGTTGACATTGTTGTGGATGCCATTGCAACATGACGGTTCATTATCACATCTAAATTATACAATCCACCAACTCTGGTACATGTGGAAACAATTATGTAGTGATCCTGGACATCTTTTACAACACACCTCAACTTACCAAATTCCACTTTTAAATTATTATCAATGATAGTTGAAACAGATATTAAATTCTTTTTAATACCAAGAACATACATCATATCATAAATCTGTCTCAATTGTCGATTAGGTAAGTTCACACTTATTACTTCCATGGCCCTGAACTTTATGTGATCCGTTATCTCCTAAATAAATGTGTGTGTCATAAATGTTCTCATAATATTCATCATACCATTATTTATGACAAGACATATGGGTTGATGCACCAAAATCTATGAACCATGCATTCTCATCATCAGTTTCAACAAACAATGCAACTTCAAAAATAAACAACTTAATATTTTTAAATCCATCATTGACTGAAGTGTCTTTATGCACAAAATTTCCATTATGCCTTTTATATCTTTGATTGGACTCATGAATCTTTCTTCTATAACAATATTTAACAAGATGTATGGGTTTGCCGCAATATTCGCATTCAATATTTCTCTTAACATAAGAATCTAGATGTGCCATACCTTTATGCTTTGCTTGAAACTTGCCTTTTTTCTTGTCCCGCAGTTTACTTATGTATGATCTTTGACCTCTTGCAATCAATGCCAAATCTTAGCCACTTAAGTCCAGATCATAATTCTTCATTCTCTCTTCCTCTTGAAGAAGAATTCCATCCAATTCATCAAAAGTAGAGGGTGTTGGTCTAGCATAGAGTGTTGAAATAAAGACTTTATAATCTTGCGCTAAACCTTTCAAACAGGCAGTTACTAAATCACAACTGGAAACCTTTTCACCAATATCACCCAACTTATCACTTAAATCTTTAATTTGGGATACAAAATTACTTATGCTTTCATTGGCTTCCATTTTGATAGAAAGATTAGTTTTTAGAAATAAGATACCGTTTGCATTAGAGGTTTCATACAAACCTTTGAGAACATCCCATGTTTCTTTGGAAGTATTATTGTTTCTTATATGAGGAATGATGATGTCCTTTACAGACATTCAGAGCAACACTTTCTCCTTCATTTCTCGTTTTTCCTAGTCTGGCATTGAGGCAACAGTTGTGGGTTTGGGCTCATCTCTTTCACAATCGTCCACAAATTATATGCTTCAAGCACCATTATCAACTTAAATTTCCAGTTAACATAATTTTTTCCATCAATTTTGGTGGATTCATTTAGATAAGAATCAATGAGAGGATTTGACATCTTCCACCACAAATAATTCAACAAGCTCAACAAAATAAACTTAATGGAACTACCTTTTATGTCTGGACATGGTTATTCAAATTATTTCTTCCAGAAAGTATTGTTGATCACCTTCCACAGATGAATTTTATGGTGGAAGCTCTTCACACAGGTCGCAACTGAGGTCTCTACGTAGGTCACGCAGTTCGCCATACACACTTCAGTCTCCAACAGTGATTTGCTCACGTCCTCTCTGGACAAAGACAACCCTCTATTCACACATGGTCTGGCAGTCTCGAGTAGCAACATACGCTCTACAACAAAATGGTGTTCTCCTCAGCGTGCAATGAGTACACCATATCGCTGCTCCACAAATTAGATCGCTTCATACACATGCATATCTACCTCTCAGAATAATCCACTCTTCGATGAGAACACGAACCAGAACTCCACGCTCTCTTGACAAAATATTGTAGGCAGAACTCTCCACACTCACGTTGATAGGCCAAACTACTCGAAAAACAACTCACCAATGGAGAACAAACTCTCCCAAACAATCTTCTCTGATGTCTCACGCACTTCCATGCATGACAGGTCACGCGCCTTCTTCCAAGCTCTGATACCAAATTAAAACATAGAATTATGATCAAGAAGATCACACACTTCAAGTGAGACAGTGCTCACAAATCAAACTTGATTCCTCGGGAGAATTCCATTACATTAATAGCTTAAAACCTCAACAATAAGATTAGATCAAACTCCTGAAATTGTGGATGTCAAACCACACATAAACTAAATGTAGACTCTAATAAAACAAACTCACGAACAAAGCTCTAACAACATTCTAATATTCTAGAAATTTCGACATTATTCTAACATTCTAATCAAAATCCACCAACAATGCAGCACAATGAGGCATAGAAATAGAAATGGACAAATGATATCACTTTAAAAATGGACAAAAGATATCACCTCATGAAAACCACCATTAGTTAATGCAAAATTAGAACATAGATTTGTAAGCTTCAACTTCGAAAAACTTTCCATATGATTTTGAGTTTATTAGTATTGTTATGATAAAAAGATTGTTATGATAAAAAGATGTTGATGTAAGTATTACTAGCACAGCCACTTAAACAGTGGCTGAAGAATGCCAATAGGCAATGACAACCCGCCAAAATACCATCTTGTTGTCCGACATACTCCACTGTGGCCAAAACACCATCATGTCGTGTGGGATACTCTACTTTGTTGTTCAAATTACAATTCCAATAGCTTAGGTTTATGGAGAATCTCCAATAACGTAGGTTTATATAAAATCTATGAAAAGTGTTCATGTGTAGTTGAAATTACACTTCTGTTAGATTTTGAAAACTGATTACATAATCGAAGTTTTGAAATTTTTTATGTCATATTTGATCAAAATTCGGCGTGAAGAGACCTGGGAAAAGGGCACGTATAATTGGTGACTAACCTGGGCTGGGTTGCAAAAGGTTCACGCTTTCTTCAGTTTGGTTTCTCCTTCACCTAAGCCAATCGGTATTTACTGCTAGCTTTTAAAATTTTCTTCTGTCCACATTGCAAATGGTTTTTCTGCGACCCATGACGATCAGTCGACTCCATACATTCTCACCCTCAAGATCTAGTTCTCTGGATGTACTTTTTCTCACATTGCCATTTAAATTTAAACCATGGCCATTCCACATTACAACAAACCAGGCAGGGTTTTGAATGCTGAGAGAGTGTTGAGCAATTTATTGAAGGTCGCAGGGTTTGCATGTAAGCCAATTCACACCAGTCGAGTCCACCTCGGTGATTTGGAATCTTTGATGAATTAGAAATGTTTATTCCTACAGTGATCCACAAAATTGAAACCTACTTTCATAAAAGCTCTAGCTGCAAGTAACAGTAGTAACAGTGATCCACAAAATTGAAATCTGGCTTCAGAAAACTCTATAAAACTCTATTTAAACAAGTAATCCGTATGTCCAAAGTTTGATATGATAGTTGCAGTGTATCTACATTGTGATCTACATCGTCTACAACAGTTTGGCTTGGGACCTTTTCAGTGTCATGCTGTATAAATTAGAATTTGAATCTTCATGATTAAATTGGTACACTATTAATATTAATATTAACATGTCTTTGGTGGTGCAGATTCAATGCTACTCAATTAAGAAATTGATATGAAGTTTCATGCTACCTTGTCATTGCAAGTTGCACTTTTTTCTGCCGCCCATGAGCTTCTCCTATCACGGTGTACTCACAGTTGACAATACAAAAAGCGCACGCATTTCCCTGATGGGCAATAGAGAAAATCCATCGATTCCCTTGATCTAAAAGGTCTATAAAAACAAATCAGTTAAGGGTGTTGCGTAATGCAGTTAAAATTCAATAGCATCCACCGACATTTTAAAATTGTTGCAATGGACAACACAATGACAGTATGATCTGGTCATCTGAATCCTTCCCTTCTTTCCAAGGCAATGTCGTCATCTCCATTGTGATGTAAGGAGCCACGCTGTTGAATCTGCACTCCACCAAAAAAATCATCGCTCTAATACACATTTGCCTATTCAAACATCCCAATTTACACTAAAAATAATCGTTAGATGATTTATTTGTTGGATTTCCTATTTAATATGATTTATTTGTTGGATTTCCTCTCCTTTTGCTTCTAGAAGAAGGGTTGCATAGATAATTTCCTGACTATTTCCATGCCTGCATGCAGAACAACAAATCATGTTCAAACAATTTTCTACCTTAAAAACTTTTTTCTATCCTTTCACATTCTATCCAACCCCTATTCTTCAGTATAAAATTTGTTCGATACGCGTCTTGACTCTCACCTACAGCTGGTCTTTGAGGTTGATTTTCATTAACAGCGTCCAATGCAGGCTTGGAAGGTTGTTGTGATATCTATTCGATTTTACCACTGGTAATTTGTGTTGCTCGAGCTATTGGCGCTGGAAAGCTTCATAATGACTTGAGCCTGCGAAGAAAATGACAAGTGCTCCGTCGAAAATAAAATAAAGGAAAAAGGATGAAAGATTCATGTCGTTTTGTTGAAATTTACATTATATTGAGACTAAAGCCAATTTAACCAGACTAGTGATCAAACTCTAAAACCGTCACATATATCATTTCAACTAATCAAACAATGAAAGTAAAGCCTCACAAATCAATTGAAGAGCGCATAAATCACAATTGAATCTATAATGAAAGTAAAGACCTAAACTGGAGCAATGCACATTGTCATTTCTCTTTGTACATTTCTTTCTCTGGGTTTTGCAAAACGGGAGAGTCGATGGTACTGGATAGTAATCTTTATCGATCATCTGAAAAAAAATTACATTCATATCATCGATTTCAAGAAGGTGCATGCGGATCCACTCTAAACGTTACTACACGGTGGGGTATATGAAATGTGAAACATTACTGTTTAAGGAGAGAGTGCACGCATTTTGTAAAGAACGCATCCCGCATGCCACCAACACATGGTGAGGTGTATATGAAACGCTAGCATAAGTATTGCATACATAAATTCAATTTGGTAGTTACAACACGTCATGGAAACCAAACCCTCAACCAATAGTGTATTCATGGAGTGTAATGGCACACAAAGCGAACACTCTCCATCTGCCATTCCAATGAAATGGATGGGAACAAAAAGAGAACGTGCGCCATTTTGACACCACATAGCACAACCTAAAAGCTAACACTCCAAAACCTTGGACACCTGCCATTCCAATGAAATGGTAGAAGCCCACTTATGTTCATAACCATAATTATTTTTGTTAATTCTCTAACGTGGCAATTTAGTAAGCATTATGTAATTTTTTAATAATATTAAGTAAAAGTAAAAAAGTAAACATAGAAACTTATGTCTTTATAAAAGCAAGGAAGTTAATTTATTAAAATCTAGTCCATTGATCAGATTGTAAGACTAAGAATATGTCAGCATCTTCAATTCATGATCGTAAAATTACTAGCACAACCACAAGGTGGCTGGTGAACGCCGAAATAAGACGGTTGGGCGATCCAATATGAAATGTATGGACAAAAACGCACGGATACCTAGTGAACGCATATAGAGCTGAGGAAATCCAAAAATTAAATGTGGTAATTCCAAAGGGTAATCAGTTAAACGTGGCAATCATATGGTGGTACAGTAATTTTTTAATATGATTAGGTAAATGTTAAAAAGTAAACAAATTAAGTGATGCATTAAAAAATACAAGGAAGTTATGAAGAGTAAATCACATTCATTGATTTGGGAGGATGACTAAGAATATGCCCATCAGATTAGAATTTTAGATTAAAAGGTGATTAATTGTGCCCATCTCCAATAAGTATACGCCTTTCGACATAAAAATTTCTAATTTAAAAATTAATTAACCCATCTATTTAAATAAAGAAACACATATCGACATAATAAATTAAAAGCTAAATAAATAAAATAATACTTTGACTCTTATCACAACATGGAAACATGCAATTGGGATAAGCTATAGTTTATTAAGGGAACCGTTTCATGCATGTGCTCTTCCATATTATGTCTTACCATATCCATAGATTAATACTAAATTAGTGTATTAAAAAAACAATAATTTCATTCTTATGTCATTCAGAATTTTACACATGTTCGACTTCTACACCATTTCATGATAGAATCTAATTATAATGTTTTAATTAGATTCTCACATGAAATGGTGTAGAAGTCGAAAAGGTTTAAACGTCTTAATGACATAAGATTCAGACCTGCCAACTAATGTTCGACATATGTTATATAATCAAATATTTTATTTATAAAATAGAAAGATTTTCTTGTTTATATTATTCTTTAATGTCACATGGAGTAATTTAATGTTATAACTAGTATCTTTGAAAATTTTATATGTATGTATATCTTTGTATATCATTATTATTATTATATAATAATAATCTTTTAACACTAATTTTATTTTATTTTTTAATAATACATTTATTTATTTTTATTAATATTTTTTAATATAATTAACTTATAAATATTTATAAACATATAAAAATTTGATATAAGAAATTATACAAACATCATATTATATTATATATAGATAATGTTATACTTAATAACTTTAAAAAATTTTGATGCATCATACTTTAATACTAATGAAAAATTTGTTTTCATTAATATTGAATTAATATGATTAACTTACAAAAATAATAACAAATAAATTATAACAAATTATGTTAAACATAATATATATAATAAAATATTTTTATTTAATAATCCTTTATGTTATACCTAATAGCCCAGAAAATTTTGTGTGCAAAACATGCCATTCCTATTTACACTAACTACATTCCTATATGCAATTTCTATTTACAGGCAGACATTATATATGATAAACTGTATTTATATACATTATTAATACTTTATTATAATATATAAAATATTTTAGATTATAATTTATAGAAATATTGATACATTTTAAATCTTATTTCAATAAAATTGAAGGTCAATGAACTATAATGTTTCTCATATTACAACAATAATTATATGAATATATTTAATACAATGAAATTTTAATATCCATAAATATTCTATTAAAAAATGAAAAACAAAATTGAAAATACATTTAACAATTTTAACATCTTTTTAAAATTAAACTTTACATATATAAACTTCAAATATCTTTGTAAATTTGAAGTATTATTCTTTTTTTATTGGAAAAAGAAAAATAGTACTACTCTTCTAATATGACAATACAACAAAAGTCAATGATATGGTTGGTTGATATCAACTACAAACTCTTGCAAATGCTTGTCATGGATAGAGTATTTTTATTAGACTTTCATGTTTAGTTTGAGTTTAAAGGAAAACATACATGCATTAAAAGCTTTTCATATCCACAACTATAAAGTGAGTATTATTAAGTTTTTTTACTTAACTAATTTTTGGAATAATATTTAAGTGTAGTTTAGTCTTTGTTTTCTAGTGATATTTTGAATAAATATAATGAAAATATTTATAATAAGTTATGTATTTGTAATAATGGAATAAAAATATTTACATTTTAATTTAATATGATTCTAATTTAGATCTCTCTCTTTAGAGTCTAATTTAAAGCTTTCTCTTTAGGAAACTCGTTCCCAAGCTCCCATTTCCTTGATGTTGAAGCTCCCAAATTTCCAAAACAGTTTCCAACCAATTGAGGACGTTCCCTACTAGTTCCCAAGAGCTTCGGAAACTCCGAGAACGAGAACAATTCCATAGAACTATGATAAAAATCAATCACATCTAAATAAAATGTTAACAAGTGACTTAACTTTATAACCTGATTCATAATCAACATTTGTATTCAATTATAATTGAATTTAAACAAATTGTCCTTATTGAAATTGTAGTTCAAGTTTAAGAAGATCTCTAATTATTTATAGTAGAGATTAGACTCCATTCTACGCATTGTTTTGTGAACAAATTTTGTTTCCCAAGCCATGTTAGATTGGTCTATCATTTCTTATGTGCTCCATATGATGTGTTTTCATTGATATTTTTGTAATATAATTAAAAACGAAGTAATGTGCAACAATCAGTGAGGCCACAAGGGAACATCACAAGTGAGACTACGCTCACACAATCTCAATATTCAATTTGATAAATTGCATATAGATATATAGGCTAGGACAACCCCTAACAACCTCCTAAATTTGTGGATCTGAAAACCACCCAAACATTATTCTAGCGTACAATAAAAATATCTTCTAACAATTGCCTAAGTATAACATTTCAACATTAATCTCTAACACTCCACCTTAATGGAGAAATGGATTTAATACAATGTCAATACATAACATGCATGTTGGTCTTAGTCTCGGCTAGGCTTACAAACATTACAAAGGACAATTCAAACAAAACCTTAAAATTTGTTTCAACTCCATATATGAGTGAGTTTTTCTCTTCCTCCTTTTCCAGATTTTGAACCCTCTATGCATTTTCAATTTAAGTCTTCCTCTTTTGCTGAAAATTCCATGTTTCAGCTTTTTATCCTTCATCTTTTTGTTGGTGTTTTTCATCAATCTAAAAATTATTTCAGATTGTCCATGCTTTTCCTCTTCAACTTTTTCTTCGAAAAACTGTTTGTATGTGAAATGCTGCCACATATCACTCTCTTTGGTTTTCTCTTCACCAATGAGATTTTGATCATCAATTTTCCGCAACATTATCTCATAGTAAAATCTAATTTCTTAAGGACTCTAAATCATAAAAAAATTATTAACTTTTTCAGGTTCTTTCTCGTCCATGGTGTCATCAACAAATTCCAAATCTTCAACTTCAACTTGTTGCTCCCAAATTTCAAAACCTACTGACTCAAAACCATTCATTAGAATATTTAAATCAATACAATTTTTGTTATTTTCATCTTGTTCTCCTGTTATGCAGTTTCCAATAAGTTGTGGCTTTTCAAGCCATTCTTCAAGCAACTTCAAATCTTCTTCAAAATATTTTGACACTTAATCTGGGTGCTCTTCTTCATTGTTGTCTGCTTTTGTCGGTGCTCCCAGCTCTGTTGTTACATTTTCAGTATTGATGTTGTCTACAACATCATCTAACACATGATATTCAATTTCCTTTACAACATTCACTATCGTTGTAGATTCCTCATCATTCATTATCTCAAGTTGGTGTCCTCTTACATTTAGTAAAGTATCAATATATTGTATTTTCTACTTGATCTTCAACCAATCTTCATTTGACATGTTCTCCTCATCATATATTACCGAGCAATGACAGTTTCTTCATTAAAATCATCATTATCCACATGCGACTGACCACAGTGGGATTCAACACCTTCTACAGGTTCAACATCAACTTCAGAAGTTTCTTCATAAAAATATGCAATATTTTCACTATATTTCATTTCTAAAATATCCCATAGCATTTTTGCATTGTCTATATGACCAAATTCATATAAAATAGGAGACAAAATACTTGTATCCAGTGCTGAACTGATATGATATAAGGATATTTTATATTTTCTCTTATCATGTGAATTGATCAAACCATCTTTAACAAATTTCCATAAATCTATTGAACCAAGTAATCCTTCCATTTTAAATTCCCAAAGATTAAAAATTTTACCTGAGAATGATGGAAGTATCGTCATTAGTCTTTTCAATATTTCACCGATTTCTTTATCATCTTCATTGATTTGATCTAGCTCTGCATTCTGCTCGTCAAACATGGATTCTTCAGCTGGAAACACATCATATTGATCTTCAGAATATAATAACTCTTCATGTTGATTCTTCATCGTCATTTGTTTCTGCTCTCTCCGGAGCTATTTAATTCTCCTTTGCTTACCCATGAGAGTAGCAATCAACTATGCATTCTCCTTCAATCTATCTATCATGATGGAAACTCCACCACTCTTTGCATGGGGAAGATTACAGATAGATGTATTTCATCAAAGGAAGTGAAAATTTACATGGAGAAGCTTACAGATAGATGCCTTTCATCAAAGGCTAGTCTACACACCAAAACATCACACCACAAAATAAAAAGAATTGATTGATTAGATCCTTGCATGCATAAAATATCACACACACACGTACATAAATATAGCATAATGCTATAAACTATGCATTATCATATTTTGGACAAATGAATCTCTGTCCGACGCCTATAGAGACTTAAAGAAGATAATAGAACCAAAAGAATTAGGAACACCACTCCAGCGAAGGATGCACTGAGAGCACCGATGGCTTGGTCACATAATGAATTGAACTGTTGATAGATCGCAAACCAGTTCGTGCGGTCATTTCCTTTACGAGCCACATACACTATTTTTGTCATTGTCGTCGCTCCCGATGTAAAATTTTACAACCTAGTGTTTTTTCTGTAATCTCCATTAAGAGAAAGAATCATATGTGGATTTATGAGTTGTAGATTATCGTGGATATCTACCACAATTGGTGGAGATACCTTTGTCTTCCACCATATATGTTAAAGACAAAATAATGATGCACATGATCTTCTATCAAAATAGCAGAGAGGGTTCTATCAAAAAATAATTTATTTTGCAGCCTTCTGTTGTCACAAAGGCAATAATTCACCTCAGGCATTTGCAAAAGCATTTATTTTCCTTTTCAAATCTATATTGCATTAGGAACATCAAACTAACTAGTGTATGCCAGAGAAACGAGGGTGGCAGGGTGGTGCAAGGGAGAATGATTGTTCTCTATTACACAGGTTGGTGCCTATGTGACTGGAAGTTGGTGCTGGAACACTTAGGGAGTTGTTGCTTCCTTATTGGGTGCTAGAGAATCCAGAGAGTTGGTGATATCAACAAGTTGCATCTTGTAAAACAAATGTGGTAGCCTCACAAAGAGTGGGTGCTCATAAGAATGATAATGTACAGAATATAAAGACTACTTATCATATTAAGAAGAAGAGGTTTTCTCCCTTTATGGGTTTCCTCGATAATATCTGTCTCTATATACTTCATGTGCGTGATTGATGTTGAATATTCTATTGTTTACTTCCCTGAATTTTTGTGATCATCATTAAGTGTTATGTAATGAGTTTAAAATGGGTATAATTGTTTAAGCACAGTAACAACTGATTCACCCCCCCCCTCTCAGTTGCCTAACAAATTCATGGGAAGGGGTTCCATCATCTCCTTCTTCTATATGTACTTTATGAACATCTTTTAATTTTATGAGGTTTCACCATGTATCATGAGTTTTAAAAGGATCCTGAATAGTTTCCTACACAACAAAACCATCAAAATGATTAGGGCAAAAATAATAATAAGTAGAAGAATTAAGAAAATGAAATGTCTCTCTAAAAACACAAATATTTTCAAAGGTAGTCTCTTTGAATGATATCACTTCTTTCTTAAGGACAATGATTATTGGTTTTGATTGTGAATTGGTAAGCTCCACGTTGAGAATTATTTCATAGTCAAAACATTATCATTTTTTTAGAAAGATATCAATTTTTTTTTAGAAAATGGTATGCATTATATGTGTATTTCTTCTCCTTGAGTTAATTGATAAGCATTGTTAGTTTTCTCCCCTAAAATATGTAAACATGAAATATCTTCCAAAACATACTAATGATTAGGAGATAGAAGAAAATGAGAACAATTTTCATAAAAAGAATGATGAATAAGTAATTTAGTAACTACTAGAAAGACTTCTTGGTATTTATCAATCAAACATGAAGAGGTTATAATGGTACAACAATTATGATCAACGAAATTTAATTCCAACTTCCTTATTTCTGAAGGAGATGTCATGTTTCATGTGTCCAAATTTTCTTTTTCAATTAATTGATAACCATTCCTGTCTTTCTCCATTAGAAAATATGAACATTAAATGTTATCCAAGACACATTGGTGTTCATTGTTAGTAGGAAAAGATAAGAGCAAAGCACCATATTTTTTAAAACAAGAAGGTTCAAGAATGATGCCGGGGAGATAATAATAAAGATGATCAAAGGTGGTGAAACTAAGAAGTTTTTCTTGAATCCCTTTGGTGAAAATAAGGAGAGAATATTCCACTCCAGAAACATGAACACCTAAGTTAGATTCAATCTATTCCATTCTTGAGGTAGTTTTCATATTTTCAATCTCATGACAAATTTCTTGATGATTATCCATAGTTTCCTCCTCCACTTCCTGTGATGGAAAATATGTAATAGGAAAATGAGAACCTAACATAACCATTTGTGTGACCCAAAGTGTCTCATTATCAATAGAAAATCCTTCCTTTCTGTGAGCTAAAAGAAATATGAACTCAAATTTACAACACCGAGAGGTTCTTTGTCATCACTGAGAAAAGGTGTGGATTGAAATGGTGGGAGGATACATATGATTCTTCTAAAAAATCATTTCCTCTCTGACCTATATCCTCCAAAGTGAAGAAAAGTCAAAATTTATGTTGTTCAACCAAATCATCAGTATCCTCAACATCTTCATGTGAATCCAAATCAACAAATAAAGTAACATTAAGGCATGGCTTGGATTTTTCATCCACTAGATTATCT
>ML813352.1:32194-42779 GCA_009831015.1 Picea engelmannii | reverse complement strand
ATAAAATTCAACTGCACATGTAGAGTAGTCCCATATGCAAATGAACACCATTCGTGGTTGCCAAAATTTTCCTTTGGCTCTTCATTCATGAGATAATAGTATCACCATCGAACGGTGGGAAAATTTTCATCTTTCATTCAATAATCTTCCTTTTATAAAAACAAGGAAGACTATTCATGTTCTTTAACTGCCAACAATTACATTTATTCAATTCAATTATTTTGTCTTATCATGTAATTCAAATTTCCCATACATTTTCATTAATAGGTATATAAACATTATGAACATAATTTAATAAGACTCTTAAGTAATTAAATTCTCTTTGTAGGAAGTCTATGAGTCACAATTATTGGAAATATCTTTGACCATATATATATTCTTAATACCTTGAATTTTCTAGACATGTTTGCGGTCAACTTGACGAAAATGATTCTACCAACATTTTCCTCACTTCTCTAGATTTCCAACGAGTGCTATCGCACTTCATTTCATCTTCTGGAAGTCGAGGACAATGTCCTATTGAAAAATTCACAATCCATCTCTAATCAAATTCGTGCCTCCCTTTTTATTCAATTTTTTTGCCATTTTTGCTACAGATCTAGTTCAAATTATTCCTCTAACATGTTCTCGTCTTCAATATATTTTCAACGATTCCTCCCATGACCGATTTGGCCTCCTAAAATGTGAGTTATGGCTATCTTAAGTTAATGCTAAAAAAATCGTTGATCTCATTATGGGGTTAATCTCGATCGTTTATTTTGTACTCTAAATCATATCCCACATGCATTGTGAGAGGTGACTGAAAATGATTTATATTTTGATATTTTAGTTAAATGACTTATACCTTAGGAATTAAAAATATACTTTTAAGTTTCATAAAAAAAATGTTTATATGTACTCTTTCATAGTTTTAAATTTGAGGACAACACAAGAACTTAAAAAAAATAATTTATTTCTTAAAAGAATTTCTATTTAATAATATATATATATATATATATATATTAATAAAAATAGAGTGATGATATTGATTATTCATACTCGTAGTCGAATATTATTATCAAATTTGTATATATCAATGAATAATGCAGTTTAATCGCACTACTATGATCTATTGTAGTTTTTGCAATTATTATATATCTTTGACAAATCAGTTGTTCTTTGAACATTATATTTGTGCAGTGATTTCTCTCAAAAACAACTTTATTATATAACTTTGACAAATCACACTGCTCTTTGAACATTATATTTGTACAATGATTTCTCTCAAAACAACTTAAGTGGACAGATACCAGAATTTCTTGCTAATTTGATGAACTCAAGAGAACTATGAGTAGATTTTTTCTTAGATAGATGTTATACTTCTATTGTAAGAATATAATTTTTAAAATAATATCACATTTTTTAGTAGGACATGAACATATAAAATTGTGTATTGCCATGATAACGCGCTTATATTGAGAGATGCATTTCAGGAGTTTGGAGAAAAATGATCTAACTAGTACAGTGCTGACTATTTTAAGAGAAGGTTACTTCTCTTAAACAACATGGATATTCTTACTGAGAACTTGTACAGTTTTATTATATATTTACGTAAGGTTACTTCTCTTAAACAACATGGATATTTCTTTACGTAAGAACAACGATCATTGTAATGGTCTACATATTTTGTCAATGATTTTGATATTTTTGTAACATCATCCTACTCTTGTTCTTGCAGGGAAAGTTCCTTTGAATGAACAGACAAGATGGCACGACTTAGCATTGCCCCAATGCATAGAATTTAGTTATAAGGAGATCAAGGAAATAATCTGTGGCTTTGGAAGGTGAATTGGAAGAGGACGATTTGGGCTTGTATTCTATGGCCGTTTGCAAAATGGGTTGTAGGTGGCTGTCAATGTACTATCAGAGACATAGAAACAAGGGTACAAGGAATTCTCAATAGAGGTATATATGATTTCTTAATTGATCAGGTTTCATGTTTAGCTATATAAACAACACAATTTTTTGTTATTAAAAATAAAATGTTTTTGTCTCTACACAAGTGCTTGGAATTTTTTTAAGATACGTGAAAAGGTCACTACGACTTACTGAACAAAAAGGGTATAATACATGTTTCTTTGCTTTCAAAACTGCACCATAAAAATCATCTGTCTTTTGTGGGATATTGTTGTGAAGGAGAAAACCAGATACTAATTTACTAGTATATGTCCAAGGGAAATTATCCATGGTATGGTTCAACTCCTSGGTTGTCTTGTCTTTAATCGAGTAAAACAATATCAAAAATATTGTATATTTGTTTTCTTTAACTATGATTTTCTTGTTGTACAGAACCAAATGCTTTAGAGTTGTTACTTGACTGGGAAACGAGGCTGGACATTGCACTGAATGCACCTAAGCGTATTTCCTTCTAGAAAAAAACATGATATATATATATATATATATATATATATATATATATATATATATCAGTTGAATTGTGGTTCTGTGTGGTGTGATTTGTCGAAATATATATAAAAAAAAGGTTTCGACACGTTGATTTATGGTTCTGTGTGGCGTGATTTGTGTTCACCATTCGAGTTAAACGAGTGTGGAAGCTGTTGTCTCTGATCATAATTCTTGGAAGGAGTTTTAGCGCTTGATGTGAAATTAAGGGACTGTATTCCACTGCATACAAAGAATTATCATACCATATTTCATAGTTTAAACCAATGATTGGAGAAGGAGATGCTTCTTGTGTAGTCCCTTCGATATTAGCTTCACGTCCAAGGAGGTTTGCCACATTATAAATTTTGAAGTGGAGTTAAAGCATGATTTCTAGCGTGACTTTAATGTAGAGGGAGAAGATATGCAACGCGCCTCGAATGCACATTAAACTAATGTAAATTGACCAAGGGAAAATGATTCCCCAAATTTTTAATGAGAGATTACAGCAGTCCAGAACTATCATCTCCCGAAATCGTTGTCCATTAGCATTTCTGGTGTGGCTGGGTACCTGTGATGCAATAGATGGCATGGATAGACTTGATCCTAGCACCATTTCATCACCATCAAATGTTTTAGACCAAAGACAAGGCCATAGGTTTCTCTGGTTCGAAGAAATATTGACATTGAACTCATATTTGTTCCAGGTATTCAAACCTATCATGGATTCCTTTGGTAAGGAATTTTGAAGCAATAATTACTTCTTCCTTTTTTGCAAAGACCTGCAATGGTTGTGTGAGTGAAATCGAGTGGCTTGTTTTTGGCGAGGAATAAAATGAATTTTTAATTTATATATATCAATGGTGATATTTTTCTTGAGTGATTCTAAGAACGGGAACTACAATTTATTTCCCACAAAGATTGAAGTATTTTCATTAAAATCACAATTATGGGTTTTTCCCTAAATGGCTACCTCTAGCTATTTAGGGCCAACCCAAACCCCACCCAAGACATAGTTATTGTTGTCAAGAACTACTAGTTCTGATCCTTGTATAAGAGATCTTTCCTTCAAGCACAAGAGTGTTGTGAACATGTACAAAATGTCTTCATAGAGACAACAACAACAGATTTGGTTGCTATGACAAATGCATAGAAAAATATGCATTCAAGACTCAGAACACTTTCAGCAGAGGCAGAGGATACATAGGAAGAAATCAAAGAGGAAAAAGTATAGAAATCAAAATGCAGAAGACAAACACACAAAGGAATAGACACAACAATTTAAAGACCCACAGAATCAAAGAGGAAGATGGAGAAAATGGACATACAAGTCCAGAATTCAATGCTACTATTGCAGAAAGTATGGCCACTATGAGTGAATGCAGAAAGAAGTAGTTAGATCAAAACAAAGCTAGAGCAAATGTCTCCAACAATGAAGGAGAATCATGTGAGGAAATGTTTATTTCATGTCATACATTTGAAGAAGGTCACAACAAGGACCTTTTCTTGTTGGACAATGACTACAACAATCACATGATAGGTAAAAAAAAATTGATTTCTTGCATGGATTCTACTATCAAATATGAAATTACACTAGGTGATGCTTCTCAAGTAAAATCTTTAGGAAAAAGTGTTGTATCTATTTTAACTAAACAAAATAAGAAAGACACACATGATTTCTACTATGTACCAAACTTGAAACACAATCTGATAAGTGTAGGACAATTGACATAACATGACTATGATGTCTTATTCAAAGGCTCAACATGCTCAACTTTGGATAAATCACCCATAAGGAAACTAATTGCAAAAATCCAAATGACTAAGAATAAGATGTTTCCATTAAATTTGAGGAGTGTCAATTTGTCCCAGTCATATGCCCAAAATTTATCAAACATGGATGAGACTCTCTTATGTCATGCTAGGTTTGATCATATACCTTTTAAAAGTCTTAGTCTTGTTCAAAAACATGTAATGGTCAACGATCTTCCTATTTTGAATGAACATGACAGTCCATGTGAAAGTTGTATATTTGGAAAGCATAAGAGATACAACTTTCCAACATCCTCCAATAGAGAAAAAGAACATCTAGAATCGATTCACACAGAGCTCCGTGGACCAATGCAAACCCAATCAATTGGTCGTAATTTTTATTTTATGACCTTTATTAATGATTTTAGCAGGAAAATATGGATTTATTTTCTTAAAAATAAATATGACACCTTCTCAAATTTTAGATATTTCAAAGGTGAAGTAAAAAAAATGAGTGGAAAGTATGTGAAGGTGCTTGGAGGAGGAGAATACTACTCAAAACAATTTGCATATTTTTGCAGACATCAAGGCATCATAATGCAGACTAAAAACATATATACTCCACAAAAGAATGGAGTGGTTGAAAGAAAGAACCAAAACATCATGAACATGGCCAGGAACATGCTCAGAGTGAAGAACTTGTCCAATGATTATTGGGTTGAAGTAGTTTCATGTTTAGTGTATATTCTGAACAAATATCCACAACTAGTGCTAAGGATAAAGTACCTCAAGAGACATGGAGTGAATCTAAACTAAATGTGTCTCACTTAAAAAAAATTGGATGCATTGCTTTTGCACATATCCTTGAAGAATTGAGAAACAAACTTGACAACATGAGGGGAAAATGTATCTTCATAGGATACAATGAATAGTCAAAATCCTATAGGAATCATATTCCAGTCACCAAGAAATTTATAGTGAGTAGGGATGTCAAATTTAGTGAGAAAAAATCATGGGATGGCCAAGAAAATGAGACAGTGGATATCCAAAATCCACTGCAGAAAATTTATAATCAAACATAAAGTACATAACAACAAGAAAATCCACCAAGACTTACAAGAACATGGGTACAAAGATAGAGAGAAAAATTTGGAAATGATTCTTCTTATAGCAGTGAATTACCCTCTTCAATAAAAAATCAACGAACAAGAAGCATAAGAAAAAATTATTAGTAGAACAATGACTTTGAATAGTAAGGTCATTTTGCATTTCTATCATATCAGGAAATTGAAGAAATAGAAAAGAACAAGACTTGGGATCTTATTTATCTTCCAGTAGACAAGTCCATCATAGGAGTTATGTAGGTTGGCAAAACAAAAGTTAATGAGAAATGAAAGATAGAGAAACATAAGACAAGGTTGGTTTCAAAATTTTTATCTCAACAACCTCCAATAGAATATGGTGAAACCTCTACTCCTTGTAATGACTGATCTAGATGGATATCAGTGGCCGCCCACCTTTTTCAACTGGATCTAAATAGTTTTCTGACAATTTTGGCAATTTACTATTTTTAGCAGTTTTAACTTTCGGGGCCATTTTGAGGGCCTAAATGATGGTTTTTCGGGATCGAGCTCCTCAATGATAGCCTAAGGAATACTTGAGCCCCCAAAATGAATCTCCTCGAAGATACCTTTCCAATGGGATATCACATGCCTAAAACGCTGATCGTATGCAAAAGTTACGACCCTAGGAAGTTGATGTACTACCTTACCCAAACGGGGCCCACATGACTTTTGGTGCTTCATCTCCTAGGGTTGGGTTTTTGGATGTCTATGGTTTTGGGCATTCTTGATTATTGTAAAAAGGCCTTCAGAGCCTCATTGTAACCTTCTTCTTGTGAATGCGCACTGCCGTCACATCTCTTCTCAGAGATAAGTCGCCACCATTCCAGCAAGCTTGTTTCCGTTGCATTTTACAGTTTCAGCTTATTTCGTTATTGAATAGAAAACCAGTTTTACTATATCTCTGTTATTTTGTGTTAAGCACCTATTAATAATATGTATTCATTTATTTTTTCTCATAAAATCCGGATCAATGGTATCAGAGCGGTCTACTCCTTGTCGTCTTAATGCATGTCCCCAACGAGGTCAGAGTACAAAGAGTTGGGTCTTGAGCTTGTTTCTCTTGAGGAAAGAAGATCTCGCATGCCCAAGAGACCTCCCATGGAAGGAGAAAAGAAAGATGATGGGACAGGAGATCCTTTTAAACTGTTGATTGAGGAATCCCTCATGCAACAGAGGAACGAGATGATGGATAGTTTCGCGCAAATCCTTCGACGTCTACCAATAGGTGACACATCTTCTTCGAACGGAGGCGCCGCCCACTTCAAGGTACAAATAAACTTTGATATTCCTATATTTGAAGGTTAGATAGACACAGATGTTGTAGACAAGTGGTTGAATCTACTAGAAGGGTATTTTTATGTCCATAACTTCTTGAATAAAGAAAAGATTACTTTTGCGCTGCTCAAAGCCGTTCCCCATGTCAAAGATTGGTGGGAAACTTTCTGTGAGAAAAAGGAAACAGAGGAAACCTCATTATTTTCAGTCACAGCCACATGGGAATCCTTCAAGGATGCTATTAAGAAACAATACTACCCTGTCGGAAGTTATGATGACCTGTATACCAAATGGACCACACTGCGGCAAGAAAGAGACCAAACAGTGTCAGATTTCACAAATATCTTCCATACCTTGCGCACCAAGTTGGGTATCAAACATTCAGAGTGACATATGGTGCTCAAGTATCATGGTTCTCTGCATAGATACATCCATACCGAAATGGAATTTCTAGACATCTCATCCTTGGACGCGGCCTACCAATATGCCATCAAAATCGAGCAGAAGCTCAAACAAAAGACGCGGTAATTTGGGCCTGGGAACCCCTCACAACAAAATCCAGGAAAGGGTGGCTCCAACCCACTGAACAAAGGATAGAGCAAAGATGGACAGTATCAGGACAACCAGTCCAAGCCGCAAGCAAAGAAGGACATTGGAAAGACAAAGAAAGATACTAGGAAGTGGTGTGACTTTTATAAGAACCCTTGGCATAACACTGCTGATTGTCGCTGGTGGCCGAAGTGAAAGATTCTAAATCAGATGCAGATTATGACTCTAAAACAAAACCAGAAAGGGGAAGATGGATCATTGATGCGGAACCCAGTGCCACCGTTGCTACCACCAAGCTCCAGCTTGGTGAACCAGACGAGCTAGAAGAAGGAGAGCACCTCTTCCATTCACAGATGTGGGTAAAAGGCACCCCAATGCACTTCATCGTTGATAGCGGTAGCCAGAAGAACCTCATCTCAACAGAGGTTGTCAAGCGGCTAGCCCTTCCAACAACGTCGCACCCACAACCGTAAACCATTGGATGGCTCCGCCAAGGAAGCGATCTTCACGTCAACCAACAGTTTCGACTGTCGTACATCATCAAGCCCTTCAAAGACGAGGTATTGTGTGATGTTTCTCCTTTATAAGTTTTGTTGGCACATATTGAACAGACAGTGAATGGTTGTCATTGATGGCATGTTTGTATCAGACAGGAATCCCGTGGCAACGCGATCATGATTCAATTGTAACCGTTGAATCCAAAATGAATCTGGACAGTGTTTTACAGCTCTTGTCGGAGAGAAGATTTGAGTCGTCAGATCGAAAGTAGACATCTGTCAACCGTCAAATCTGCAGAAGCTACGAGGGAGATAAGCATGGCAGTGATCGAATGCCACCGGGAGAAGCTCAACAGGAGGCTTCATCGGAAAATCAGGAATCGGGACTTTAAAATGTCCAATCCACTTAATATCAAGAACCCCGAAATCATGAAATGTGATTTCATTATTTAATCGCAACCATTGAATCCAGAATGAATCTAAACCATAGAATCTAGTCCTTGTTGGAGTTTTGGGAATCGACACTTTGCAATGTCAAAACCAATTGATAAACACGACTCCAAAATCGCGAAACGTGATATTGTGATTCAATCACAATTGTTGAGCCAAGATCAAACTCTGACCGTTGATCAAACTCCACATTGGAGTTTCGCGAAATCGCGATATCAAGGACACAAGAACACACTACAACAAAAATGTCAAAATCGCGAAACACGATATCACGATTCAATCACAACCATCGAGTCAAGATCGCACCTGGACCGTTGATCTAACTCCATGTCGTAGTTTCGCGAATTGCGACTCCAAAAGGAAAAGAAACAAGTGCAACAAGGATTCAGATTTCGCGATGAGTGAATTCCCGATGTAATAGCAACCGTCAGATCTAAATAGAATCTGGATCGTTGATCTGCTTTCTATACGGAATTTCGGGGATCGGGTTTTGGTATGGACAAGAATTCTGAACATCAAGACTTCCGATTTCGCAATATGAGAAATCGCGAAAGTGCCTTCCACATAAAACCTTGGTCACATCCCTTGGTCACGGGAAGAGAAGGAGTCAAGAATAAAGTTCATTTCGGAGGTTCAGAAATCACGATGTGAAAGTGTCGAGACTTGGGCAAAGAAATGACGAAATGCCGAAACTTGATTTAAAGGGCAAGAATAATAAAGATTATCCAACGGTGCGGATAAGGTTTGAAAGTGATCGGAGGGTTGTTGTTCTTTCTCACACATTAACGCTTCAGTTATGGATCCGTTAAGAGAAACAGACTGATAATGACAAATCAGTTATCATTTCAGCTACCAAGACAGATGTCCTTGTATTGTCTATGGGAAGGGGAAGTGGAATCGTCAAGGCAGGGTGTATAAAATAAAATGAGAGAGACTGAATTGAGTTGGTCGTTTTGGATGGAAAAAGAACTAAACAGTAAGAAAGGTGAAAGGAGAAGATGTTGAGCAAGAAATTTCAATAGATATACAGAATGGAATGAAATGTAAAGGAGAAACAAAGAAGAATGATAGGCAGAGTATAAGAAGAGCAGAATGACAGAAGAATGTGATGCAGAGAAGACCTGTTTAGGAAGAGAAGAATTGTAGAACAATTTGTTGAAGATCAGATTTATAGAACAGAGTAAAAATGGTAAGAAGTGATTTATCTGCATAAGTTGTCTGTGTGTTCATTATTTAATATTCAAGGGTCGTTGAGAGGTGCTCAGGAGGACTGTTGTCCTCAGAAGTTCAAGTGGGGTCTTGAACACAGGAAGTTGTAACTTCCATCTGGTTGTAGCCAAAGAAACAAGGGTGGCAGGGTGGTGCTAGGGAGAACAGGTGTTCTCTGTTAGTCAGGTTGGAGCCTGTGTAACTGGAAGTTGGTTCTTCCATCCAGTTGGTGCTGAAACATTCAGGAAGTTGGTGCTTTCATCCAGCTGGTGTTGGAATACTTAGGGAGTTGGTGCTTCCTTCTAGTAGGTGCTAGAGAAACCAGAGAGTTGGAGCTCTCAAACAAGTTGCAGCTTGTAAAACAGAGGTAGAAGCCTCACATTGAGTTGGTTCTCAATTATAAATGATGTAAAGAACTGCAAAAGACTGCCTATCATTTCGAAGAAGAAGAGGTTTTCTCCCTTTATGGGTTTCCTCGTGAAAATCTGTCTCTATGTGTACTTTATGTGTGACTGATGGTTTTTACTTTTACTGTACATATTTTTCATGTTGTTGATGATCACCTTGAAGGAAGATTAATAATATTTTAAAAGGTATAAAATTGGTTAAGCTCATAAACAACTGATTCACCCCCCCCCCTCTCAGTTGTTTTAGTATTTCCAACAATTGGTATAAGAGCAGGTTCCTTTTATTTAAAGGTAGATCTGTAAGCTTAAACATGACAAGTCATGAAGGGACTTCAGCCTCTAAACCCCCTCTGTTTGATGGAACAAATTTTGCCTTCTGGAAGATTAGAATGAGAACATATTTAATGGCCTTGGGTGGTGATGTTTGGGATGTAGTAGAGACTGGATATACAAAGCCTGTTGTGCTAGCTAACAAGGATGATAAGTTAGAGTTTAGCTTTAATGCTAAGGGGATGAATGCTATCTTGAATGGGCTTGTTGAAGCTGAGTTTGTAAAGGTGATGCATCTTGATACTGCCAAAGCAATGTGGGATAAACTTGTTAACAGTTATGAAGGAAATGAGAAAGTAAAGGATGCCAAACTTCAAACCTACAGATTGAAATTTGAACAGCTAAAGATGAATGAAGATGAAACAATTAGCAAGTATTTTTTAAGAGTTGAAGAACTCGTAAATGCCATGAAAGGTCTAGGTGAGACATTTGATGACTCACTCTTGGTTCAGAAGATTTTAAGATCCCTTCCTGATAAATTTAATCCAAAAGTCTCTGCAATAGAAGAATTAAATGATCTCAAAACTCTGTCCATTGATCAACTTCTAGGAACTCTAACTGCATATGAAAT
>ML813351.1:152165-168636 GCA_009831015.1 Picea engelmannii | reverse complement strand
TTTCCCAAAAAACGTCGTTTAAGGCCTCAAAATGGCCCCGGAAGTTAAAAACTGCTAAAAATAGTAAATTACCAAAATTGCCAGAAACATGTTTTGGGCCAGTTGGAGAAGGTGGGTGGCCACCAATATCCACCTGGATCAAAACATGACACAATAATTCATCTTTGACGGGCTTGATGTCGTATGATAGGCAACATTGTTGGTTGACGCATATATCGCTTCCTTGGCGGAGCCATCCGATGGTGTAGGGCTGCGGGTGTGGTGTTGTCGGCAAGGTGAGTTGCTTGACAACCTCTGTTGAGATGAGGTTCTTCTGGCTACCACTATCAATGATGAAATGTAGTGGGGTACCCTTCACCCACACCTATGAATGAAAAAGGGGCTCGCCTTCCTCTGGCTCGTCTGGTTCACTGGGATAGAGCTTCGTGGTAGCAATAGTAGCAATGGGTTCTGCGTTAATAATCCATCTCCCCATTTCGGGTTTTGACTCTGAGTCAGAACCCGCATCTGATTCAGAGGCTTTCACCTCAGCCACCAAAGACTACTTTGAGCGGAAATCAATAGTGTAATGATAGGGGATCTTATGGAAGTCGCACCACTTCCTGATATATTTCTTTGTCTTTCCGATGTTCTTGTTTGCTTGCATTTTGGACTGGTTTTCCTGAGGTTGTCCATATTTTCTCTTTCCTTTGGTCTACGATTTGGGGATGCCCTTTCCTGGATTTTGCTGTGAGGGGTTCCCAGGCCCGAATTGTCGCATCTTTTGTTTGAGCTTTTGCTTGATTTTGACAGCATATTGGTAGGCCGCACCAAAGGATGAGATGTCCAGAAACTCTATTTTAGCCTAGATGTATCTATGCAGACTGTTGCAATACTTAAGCACCAGATGTCGCTCAGAATATTTGATACCCAACTTGGTGCACAAGGTATGGAAGATATTTGTGAACTTGGGCACTGCTTGGTCTCTTTCTTGCCGTAGTGTGGTCCATTTTGTGTACAGGTCGTCATAACTTCCAAAAGGGTAGTATTGTTCCCTAATAGAATCCCTGAAGGATTCCCAGGTGACTACAACTGTAAATAATGAGGGTTCCTCTATTTCCTTTTTCTCACATAAAGTTTTCTACTAATCTTTGACATGGGGAATAGCTTTGAGGAACACAAAAGTAATATTTTCTCTATTCGAGAGGTTATGGACAAAGAAATACCCTTCTAGTAGATTCAACCATTTGTCTACAATATCCGTGTCTACTTGATCTTCAAATATAGGAATATCAAAGTTGATTTGTACCTTGAAGGGGGTGACGCCTACGTTTGAGGAAGATGCGTCATCTGTTGGTAGCCGCCGAAGGATTTGTGAAAAATTATCCTTCATCTTGTTCTTGTTTTGCGTGAGGGATTCCTTTAGAAACATTTTGAAAGGATCTCCTGCCTTGTCATTTTTCTTTTTTCCCGCCATGATAGGTCTCTTGGGTGTGCAATAGATTTTTTTCTTAAGAGAAACAAGCTCGAGATCCAATTCTTTGTACCATGACCTTGTTGTGGGCATGCATTAAGAAAGACAAGGATTTTATGAGCAGAATGAAATGAATATTGATTATTGTTAAAATATTCTTAGCATAGAATAACATATATACAATAAAATTGGTTTCTATTCAATAAGGAAATAAGCTGAAACTATAAAATGCAGCGGAAAACAAGCTTGCTAGAATGGTGGCATCTTATCTCTGAGAAGAGATACGATGATTGTGCTCATTCACAAGAATATTAGTACAATGAGGCTTTGAAGGAAGTTTTACAATAAACAAGAATGTCAAAAACCCTAGACATCCAAAAAGCTAACCTTAGGAGATGAAGCCCCAAAATTCATGTAAGTTAGTACATCAACTTCTTGGGGTTGTAACTTTTGCATACGATCTCTGTTTTAGGCGCACGATAGCCCGTTGCAAATGTCTATCCGATGACTACACATGTTGTCGTCATAATCTAACTCTATTTGTAGTCTAATTGTGGTGATCTCTAAAAACGTTGTTTAGGGCCTCAAAATGGCCCTGGAAGTCAGGGACCCGAAAACTAGGAAAAAACTACAAAACTGCAAAACTACCAAAATGAGCCAGTTGGAATAGGTTCCACCGAAATCCATCTAGATCAGAGGGCCCATGCAATACGAGAGAATCCCAACACGAACCGTCGATAGAAGTTGGCAAGTCCCAAGAAGCTCCGAAGCTCGGTTAGTGTGGTCGGGGTTGGCCAGTCACGAATGACTTGGATCTTAGTTGGATCCACATGTACCCCATGCTCATCAACAATGTATCCCAAATACTGTACCTTGTTCATGCCAAAGGATAATTTTTCAAGTTGGCATATAGCTTGTGTTTCCGCAGAGTGCTCAAAACCTGCTGAATATGCTGCATGTGCTCCTCCCAAGTTCTGCTAAAGATGATGATGTCATCCAAATATACCACCACAAAAGAGTTGGTGAAGGGTCTCAATACATCATCCATCAACCTAATGAAAGTGGATGGTGCATTTCTTAAGCCAAAGGGCATGACCAACCATTCGAAGAGACCTTCTTTAGATTTGAAAGTTGTCTTCCATACATTAGTTGGTTCGATGGGAACCTGGTGGTAGCCAGACTTTAGGTCAATCTTGATGAAGAAATTTCCCCCCTTGAGTTGGTCAATAAGGTCATCAATTTGGGGAATTGGGTACCAATTCTTGACTATGATTTTGTGTAATTATCTCTAATCAATGTAGAGCCTCCAAGTCCCGTATTTCTTTTACATTAGTACAATTGAGCTTCCACAAGGGGAGGATATGGGTATGATGTGCCCCTTTTGAAGAATCTCTTGGATATGACGCTTGGATTCATCATTTTCCATCAGGGAGTGATGATAGATTGGTCCATTAGGAAGAGGTGCACCATGGGTTAGATCAATTGGATGCTTGACTTGGCAGTGCATCGGTACCCTGATGGGTGAGGACAATATGTCTCTGTACTCTTCCACGATCCCGTCCACTTAATTTTGCTGCAAGGAGAGGCTCTATGTAGAGGCCACAGATGTGGAGATGACCTTCTTCTTACTGTGAGAATAGATCATAAAGAAGACAAACTTCTCGGTCTGTGAATTGTCCTTGCTGCATTGCTTAGCATAGATTAAAGAAATAACGGTAGGCGACGCTACCTTTAGTATCCTATACAATTGTCTACCCAAAGTAATAATAGCACTACGGTGTCTAGACTCATACACAACATGCCACTTCCAAAAATATTGTTGTCCTAAAAGAAAATCACAAACTTCAAGGGGAGCAATATCACACAATACCTCATCTTTGAAGGGCTTGATGTTGTAGGGAAGACAATATTGTTGGCTAACGCGAATATCTCTTCCTTAGTGAAGCCAACCGATGGTGTATGGTTGCGGGTGTAGTGTCATCGACAGGTCCAACCACTTGATGTCCTTTGTTGAGATTAGGTTCTTCTGGCTGCCGCTATCGATAATGAAATGAATCGGATCCCCCTTTACCCACATGTGTGAGTGAAAGAGGCGTTCCCCTTCCTTTGGTTATTTTGGTTTCCTTGGCTGGAATTTGGTGGTAGCGACAGTGGCACTCAGTTCGATATCGATAATCCGCTTCCCTCCTTCTGGATTTGAGTGACATTCTTCGGTGTTGTGCCAAGGGATTTTATGGTATTCACACCATTTTCCCGTGCCCTTCTTCGACTTCTCATTACCCTTCTTATGTTTTGGCTCTGACTGGTTGTCCTGAGAGTGGACATCTTTTCTCTATCCATTTTTTTGTTGGTTGGGGCCACATTTTCCCTTCTTTGGCTGTGAGGAGTTTGCAGATCCAAAATCTTGCCTATTCTTCTTAAATTTCTACTAATTCTTGATAACATATCTATAAGCTGTACCCAATGATGCGATGTCTAGAAAATCCATTTCTATTTGGATGTATCTACGCAGACAATCGGTATTTGAGCACCATATGTTGTTCAAAGTCTTTGATACCCAATTTGGTGAGCAGGGTATGGAAAATATTGTGAAATATGGTACTGTCTGGTCCCTTTCCTGACGCAGGGTGGTCCATCTTGTGTACTGGTCCTCGTAGCTTCCAACATGATAGTATTGTTCTTTAATGGAATCCTTGAAGGAATCCCATGTGGGGGTGACTTCACATATTGTATATTCCTCTATGGCCCTTTTCTCAGAGTAAGTATCCCACCAGTCCTTAACATGGGGGATGACCTTGAGGAGTGTAGAAGTAATCTTTTCCCTATCAAAAAAATCATGGACTGAAAAATACCCTTTGAGCACGTTCAACCATTTATCTACAACATTTACATCTATCAGTCCTTAAAATAATGGAATATCAAAATTTACTTGTATCTTGAAGGGGGTTGCATCGCTGCTTGATGAAGATGTGTCTCCTGTGGGCAGTCGCCGAAGGATCTATGCAAATTTGTCCATCATTTTGTTCCTTTGTTGTGCAAGGGATTCCTCAAGCAACATTTTAAAAGGATATACTGCTCCATCATATTTATTTTCGTCCCCCATGGTTTTTTATCGAGCTCGGCACGACCGATCTTGCAAAGGATCCACTAGTTCGAGTCCCAACTTCTTATACCTAGATCTTGTTGGGGATATGCATGAAGAAAAATAAATGAAGATCAGACCGCTCTGATACCACTGATCCAGATTTATGAGCAGAAGAAAATGAATAACAAACTGAATACAATAACACAAATATACAGAGGACAACAATAGATATCTAGTGAACAATAACTTCTATTGAATAAATAAAATAGGCTGAAACTGTAAAATTGCAGAACAAAAAACAACTTGCTCGAATGGTGGTAGCTATCTCTGAGAAGAGATGTGGCTACTACACGCATCCATCTAAGCAGAATGATTACAATGAGGCTCCAAAGGGATTTTTAACAATAGTCATGAATTCCAAAACCCTAGACATCCAAAGACCTAACCCTAGGAGATGAAACACCAAAATTTATATGGGCTTCGATGGGTAAGTTGGTACCTGAACTTCCCAGGGGCGTAAATTTTGCATACGACCTCCATTTTAGGTGCGTGATAGCCCGTTGGAAAGGTTTTTTCAAGAAATACACATTATTCCATCAAACTCAAACTCCGTCTACAATTTGACTGTGGAAAGCCAAAAAAACATTGTTTATGGCCCCAAGATGGCCCTGTAAGTACAGAAAGATGTATTGACATGAAGAATTCCAAAATAAGCCAGTTGGATTAGGTGGGAGGCCACCAATCTCCACCTATAAGATGTGTAGGGCTTCGGACAACCCCAGAAGTGCAGAACACACAATTACAAAGAATTACAAAAGAACGTGCTATACTAAAAGCTGTCAAGAGGAGTCGGTTGGAATAGGTGGGTGGCCACCAATATCCACATGGATCACTCACTCTAGAGTTCACTCTTTAGTCCCGATAACCTAGATATTCTATATTCATCTCCTAAACTCTCCAAATACATCCCAACTTGCTCTAGAATATTCTCTCCATGGTTGCACCTGCTCCCAACTCTCTTTCTTTCTCTCTTGTACAAAAACTTCCTGTCCTCGACTGTTGTCCCAACCCATATGAATTTCCTCCCTTTGGATTGTCTTTCTTGACTCACACTCTTCTCAAGGATGATTGTACTTCATCCCATTCTATCCAATAACTATTGGATGTGACCACTCACACCCACTCTCTTACATGAGTTAAATGATTGGCTTCTCATACACTCAGTCAACAAATAGAAGGTTATGCACAAAGATAATAATTCAAGAATGTGGGTTGGATTAATACCCATGAATACTTACCCCTTGGACCCCTCTCTCCCTTGTGGAATCATATCCCCCCATTTTTCTTCATCTCTTTCGTATCACAACCAACGATTATTATTTTTATTAAATAATTCAATGTTCATAATATGAAATTTGGCCCCTGGCCACATTAAATCAATACGGTCTCTTCACCCAAACACATCGGCTTACCAACATAATTCACATTTATACAATTAAATTATAATTCACAGGGATTAGAATATCCCCTCCCTCTTATTTTTGCACTATCCTAGATGCACAACACCCTACATGTGTAATTTCATTTTACAATTTTGGCTCCCCAACCATTAATCAGCATATAGGCCCTTTGGCTTGAAATCGCACATGAACTCCATCCTAAACAAATTACATAGGCACTATGGCCCCAATACCATAGATACATAGGTACTCCAACCCCCAAAATCATAAATACATAGGCCCTCTAGCCCCGAAACATATATACAAAGGCACTCTGGTCTGAAACATATACATAAACCACTAACATTCTCCTATATCTATCCCGACTTCCACCAGTTCTCTTCCCATTGATCTGCCCAACCCAAGGAATGGCGTCCCATTCGTTTATCAGGGTTGACCCAAGGAATGTGCCATTTGTTTACCAATGATAACCCAAGGGATGTACCATCTGTTTATCAAGGCTAACCCAAGGAATGATCCATTCATTTATCAAGGTCTCTCTGGCATAGGTAACTAGGAATCTCACTACTGGGAACTCAAGGGACTCACTACTAGGAAAATATTAGTAAAATAACTAGTAGCAACCTTGTTGTTGCAGTGTAAATCATACAAGAACACACTCTTTGAGACAAACAAAGTTCGCTCACACAAGAATTATCCAAAATACTTGGAATATAACATAATAATCCATGTAGGAATAATGTATAAAATATGAATAGATAAGATATGATAAAATGATATACAATTGAGAATGAGGGATCGTTTATATAACCACGCAGGGGTTCCCTTAATCGATAGTCATGTCCTTTGAGACATGTCCTTTCATTATTGATTATTATTATTTATTAATTAATTATTATGTTATGAATATCTATTTATGTATATTTATGTTCATAACATTGCCTTCCCCTTAAAAATGCTTTGTCCTCAAAGCATACTTTATGGAAGACTTATCTCTTGCTTTAGATTATTGTAATTATTGTCTCATGCTTCTTCATTATTGAGTTAGTAATCGTTAAGGACATGAGACGATAGGATCTTCTAAGTGTTGAGCAGAACTGTTGCATTGTAAAGGAGTCTACCCATCCTAATTCGATCTTCTGCATGGAGAGTTTATAGGGTTCTTGGAAATAACTTGATGTATTTTGACTCCCATGATAACTTCTACTTTGAGCATCACTTGTAGTGGAAGTAATATTCTTTGACATACTGGTCATTTGTTTTTGTTGATACAAGGATTGGCTAAAGTATCGATTTTTGTGATTAGGATGTCGATAAGGCATCCTTGCAACTTGATCTTTACTTCTTATACTTGCATCTTTTTCTTGATTAACTTTTGGAATTGAGTCTTCTTGATATCCCTGGCTTGTTTGTACCTTGATATTTGAAAACTTCTTTACATCAGCTAGATTCGCCTCCTTTTGAGTTGTAAGGTTGATTGGGTCTGTCATCATTTCCTTATCGACCAATGATGTTTTGCGATCTAGTTTTTCTTGTATATTCTTCTTATCATGCTTCAACTTTTTAATCTGAGTTAATAGATCTTGATTATGTCGTCTTAATTGTAAAATTTCTTCCTGCTTTTTTGACTTATTGTCTTTTTCTAATTCTAGATTCTCCTTTCTTTCATCCTTTAAGATTTTAATTTGTTCAAGTAACGTCTGGTTAAGGTTCCTTAGGCAAGAGATTTCTTACTCCTTTTCAGTTGATTTCTCCTTGAGACCTTGATTTTCTTGTTCTGAATTTGTATTCTCTTGCTTCTTGTCTTTTAACTTTTTGATTTTAACTAGTAAATTTTGATTATGATTTTTTAATCATAATATTTCTTCATCTTGTTCTAGTAACTCTTGGTCCATTTTTTGTCTTTCAATCTTTAGTTCTTCATTTTGTGCAATGAGTTCGCGAATACACTATTTGAAATAACGATTACCTTTTTGTGTTAACCCATTAAAATATTTTTCCTTCTCAATTTCAAACTGTAATATTTTATTGCTCCCTTTATAATGTCCTAGTTCTCCTTCCAATATTTGTGATTGTATTTCTGAATTATCTTGATATTCTTCCATAATAAATGATTTTTAAATGTTTCTTCAATCCTTTTTAGAATTTGTTTTTAATTATATTTTTAAATAATTCAGAACCTTATAATTCTCTTATACTTCACAACCTTATAATTCTGATCTTTGGTTAACTTTTATAACTTTATAAAAATAACCTTTTATTTAAGTGTAAGTCCTTTCACTTTTAAAAATATTAATATCAGTTATATAAAAAAAACTTCACCTTTCCACTTTATTTTTGGATACTTTTAATTGAAATTTTGAATACCTTTTTACTTTTTTTTCAATTTTTTTTATATTTTAAAAACAACTTAATAAATACTTTATTTAAAGTGTAATTTTTTCACTTTAAAATGTAAAATGTTAAACCTTGTCTTTTTTACTTATAACAACCTTTACTTCTTATATAACCCCTTTGATAGTTAAGTATTGAAAAAAAACCCTTATGTATTTTTAATATAACCCTTTTTTATATGATCTCTTGAAATGTAATAAAATATTTATATATATTTTCTAACTTTTCTAAATAACTTGTTATAACTCTTCTTTAAATCTTTCAATAATATTTTAATATCTCTTTACCTTTCTTTTACATAGAAAACTTTTTATAACTTTTTTTTATCTTTTTAGAAACTTGGAATAACTCTTTTTTTCTTCCTTTAATAATTAATTGGTGAAGTCCCACTCTTCGTAATGCCTTAACCTCCACTTAAATTTTTATTTTTGTTTTAATATTATTTTTATAATACTTTCAATTGATAACTTTCTGATTTTTTTTCCCTAAAGTCACCCTTTTCAATGGATATGAATAATGTTATCTTTTATTAAGACCTTCATTAATTTTGGAGCCACATGACTGTACAGATGGGCACGATCTTAGATTTTTTATCACTGTACAAAATATGTACGACAGTGATGAAAAGATACAGAAACAATACAACAGATTAGTGGGCAAGTACGGTTGGTGCAATGTATGGTACGGTTGAGTGGGCTGATGAAAGTACAGTGGATTAAATGATTTGATGACTGCGCAATGTACATAGACAAATTTAACTGTACGAACACGATTCTTATGCAAGTTGCCCTAGATTATCACCCGATATGCAGAATGCTAACTCAATATGATATATGGTGTCTGTTGTAATTAATGTGCTGCTAGTATGATAGTACATCATATAATTAAATTGTGGTTGTACGGATTTGTGAGTGGGCGGATCAGTTTGGACAACAATTAAATTTTTTTTTTTTTTGCAGCAGATTATTTGAATTCTTCTCTGTATTTTTAATGTTCTAGCAGTGGAATGACAAACCTAATCTGGTTCAGATGTTCTTTTGAATGTGCAGAAGACTGATTTCTTTTCCAACATAATTTCTGGGCTTTAAATTTTTCAGCGGATTACTTTTTCCTTCAATGGGATCTGTACGTGACTTGATAATATAGTGTTTTCAGCAACAGATTTTTTTTCACTTTTCTGATTTCTAGCTTTCTTGGATTTGTAGCAGAACTTCTTCAATATTTTTGTTTTTTGGCAATGGAATGTCTTCTTCAAATGGCCAAAGGCCAGGTTTTGGTCAAAGACTGAAGTATCAAGAACTTTTATTTATTTTATTTTATTTTATTTTTTATTTTTATAATTTGAGTGGCCAAAAGACTGCAGTGACGTTGCCAAGGGAAACAAAATTTTGACCAAAGGTCTAATGGCCAAAGGACGGAATCAAATGTGCTTTGATACCAAATGAGACTAACAAAGTTCGCTCACACAAGAATTATCCAAAATACTTGGAATATAACATAATAATCCATGTAGGAATAATGTATAAAATATGAATAGATAAGATATGATAAGATGATATACAATTGAGGATGAGGGCTCGTTTATATACCCACACAGGGGTGCCCTTAATCGATATTCATGTCCTTTGAGACACATCCTTTCATTATTGATAATTATTATTTATTAATTAATTATTATGTTATGAATATATATTTATGTTCATAACACTCTTCAGGCCTACCAATCTGGTTCTTCAACAATGCAAATCACACAGGAGTTCACTCTTCAGACCCGACAACCTAGTTCTTTTACAAGCCTGACAACTTGCTTCTTCTACAAGCCTAACAACTTGCTTATTCAACATTGCAACTCACACACGAGTTAACTCTTCAAGCCCGACAACTTGGTTCTTCTGCAATCCTCACAAATTTCTTCTTCTACAAGCTTGACCACTTGCTTCTTCGACAATGCAACTCACACAAGAGTTCACTCTTCAAACTAGACAAGCTGGTTATTCATGTTGTACATACCCTCTGGGCTCAGACATCCCTTTCACTGATATACAATTCCTCAAGCGATCCATCATTTTCCAAGGTGTTCTCTTGCAGAAAAATGCCAACTTGCTACTAGATTTCCACTAGCAATCCACAACCTGTGGAAATCATCCTATCTAGATCACATGCATATAGTTAATATGAGACATCATCATACAAATTTTAATTATAAAATTTTCCAATTTGTTTTAACTAAGAAAACAAAATTCCCAAACATGAGTTTTCTGCTCATAGTTTGGCTCTTGCATCAATAGATATCAATCTTCCTTACATATTACACCACTGCCATATCCAAGACCATTCTTCCTACAATTTTCTCAATTTCCATGGAACCCAAATTGTTAACATATCATAACAATTTCCAATTATAAATTTTTCAAATCTGGTTATACAGGAAAATAAAAATTCCCATGCATGAGATTTCTTCTCATTATGTTTGGTTCTTGTAGCAGTATATACTAGTATTCCTTATGGGATTACATTATTTCCATATCCAAGACTTTTCTTTCTGCAATTTTCTCAATTTTCTTGCAACCAAACACATTAATATCTCATGCACAATACTTGCATTCAATCCATGAAGTGATTTTCATAATTATAGTAATCTAAAAATTCCATCACTTCCAACTATTATTCATACTAAAAACATAATTAATCGATTAATCAGATTATCTAGAATGGAAATATCATTCATTGTATACGCATTATCAGTACATCAAAAATTTCATAATGCAATCAAACTTTACCAATAAGTAAAACCATTATGCAAATAATCATGGCCCCATCTACACAATGCATCCTTGCATTGAATCTGGAATACCATATGTTCATGTCATGTATTCACCATGTGAATTGAAAGGTATGGCTTGTGCCTCAATACCTCATCCAAACTCTTCCCCACAACCTGTCTGATCCTTTGGATACCTCCCTCTTCAACCCATACACAACACTAGGAACATCATCCCTTAGTGTTATTTAGTGTAGGAAAAAAGGTTGCAGTCCAAACCTCAGTTACGTACATGGGAAAACCATTATGCAATTGGATGGAACTATATCCTTTTCATATCTGTTCCCATCATGACCATCTCTAATGACATTCATTTCTATAACATGAGTAATGTCTCCTGACATAATTCGGTTATGACCTCATAACCAACATAACACAATATGCAATTATTTTTCCATAAATGCACTCAAGCAACAAATATTATTTTTATACTCAAGGCCTCTTTCCTTTACATCAATTCAAATTTTGAGATTCAACTGAGGGAGTTCTTACCTCAATTACCTTCAACAATTATATGTCATAACAACCCCAAATGAATACATGTTCAGATGTCATCAATTTACTTGATGGTACCTAATAAATTGGTACTTTATAGAAGTTCACAAACTCCTTTTTCAAATCTCTTGATCAACATTCCCACCATCCTCATTTTTTCTTCGTATGGATGGATACCATAAGAAACAATATCATTAGGTTATAATCACGTTTCCTACATACACAATCCATCATTAGTTTTATTCAAGTATCATAGAATCATTATATATATATATATATACTACTACTACTACTACTACTACTACTACTACTACTACTACTCTTAGTCTATAATCATGCCACTAGCATGTTCAAGCATGTCTACATGCACAAATGCACATCAATATGCATAAATCATTTGATCTTTCATGCCTATTTTACGCACATGCATTCTATCTTTATTCTATGCATCATGCACTAATTCTATCATGCACTCCAATGCATATCTATTTCATTTTTAATTAAATTATTTGTTTGTTATTGTAGATGGCTGTCCCTGAATTCCTATAGAACCTTGCTACCATGTGCATTTCCATTTTGCTCAACTATGCACCGTTGGCCCCTATTCTACACCTATTAGCCAAGCCTTACTTGACCACTCTGTATTTCCAGCCACTAGGTCCACTAGCCTTGTCATCTCACAATTGCTTCCTTTATGCAAATAAATATTATCCCAAGATATTTTGGGCTATAATTCTTAATATTCATAGTGTTGTAACATGCACTACTCTAGTTGAATATGAACACTGCAATATAATTATCCACTTCCATTTCCTTGACCACACTGGTCTTGAAACACCATTATCATTGATTGAAATTTCAAAATTTCAAAATATTTCTTTTATGTCATCATTCTAATAATCCTTGCCATCCATGGCTTAGTTCAATTTTAAGTATCTTTTTTTCCTTCTTTTCATTAAGTGATTCATTGTGAAGCACTACTTGACCACTCAATACCACTCAACTCTAAATGGAATGCTACCCTCCACCATTTTTTGATGAAATCAACTATGGGAGACATCCTCCAGCTTACAAACCTGTGAGATGTGGAACATAAGAATTTGTGAAGTCTTTCTCTCAGCTTACAAACCTAAGAGAAATCCCCTATGAAGGGTTCATGGTTCCTTCCTGATACATATTAAGGAATGTAAAGATGGCCTCCTCCATGACGTGAGAGATAAGAACTCCATATGATTATCTGATGTAAAAGCGATATGTTGAGTTAGGACGTGCATGTGGCTGAGCACAATGTGAACATGGAAAATCCCAAAAGCATTGGGAATATCATCATGAGAACATAACTGAAGATGATGTGATGGCCTCCTTTGAGTAGCAACAAAGTTGATGAGAAGATTCCAAATGATCCTTCTTTTGGTGGCAGCGGGAAAGTATATCTATAGAGCAGACATGCCTGTGGACAAGCACAGGTGCAGGTGTGAAGACCTGGTTCATCTGTGTAATGCAATGAATCAGGTCCATGACATCCCTATGGATGTGCCCCTAGTGAATGAGCACTAGTGGGTGTATCCGATCCTTTGCTATATGTTGTTCAAGATTCAGACCTACTTGTAACCCTAGTTATTGTGTAAAGGGTACAGGTCGACCCTATCTTATTGTGTCTAAAGATAAACTGTAAAAGATAATTAATATTAATATTAATTATTATAATATTAACTAATTAATATGTCTAAGTGAGGTCGGCCCTATTGTGCCAATAGAGACTTTAGTTGACAGGACAAGTCTAATATAAGTAAGATGAAATATTTCATTGTAGACACACACACACACACTTGTGAGTTTTTGGAAATTTCAACAATTACACTTCTTGGTCAAAGTTGCACACGTCTCTTGGGCACTAGAGTTCCAGGGTTTTGTGCACCCTCTTGTGTGCTAGGATATTCTTGGTGGTGAAAAGGTCTTTCTCTTGAAGAGTATAGCAAAGGATTTGGCTGGGTTTTTCTCCCTTGTTTGAGAAGGGTTTCCCAAGATATATCTTGTGTTCTTGTGCATGGTGCTTCTTCATGTGATCTTGGTTATTGCAACATTTATGGTTATGGTTAATTGTTAAAATGGAATGAACTTCATTCTTAACCTAATGCTATGAAAAATCAACATGGTATCAAAGAATAGGTCATGAAAGAACCCATTTCACAAGCATCCACCAAGTCTCATCCCTTATCAACAAACCCTTCACTTCTACAAAACCATACGACCTTCCCAGGGTTCCATAAAATTTCGTACGACCCTCCTTCTTGAAGTGTTTCAGCCCCTGAAACTTGGACGTTGAGGTTAATTCCAGCATATAAGAGTACGAACTCTTCCAATGCATCTCCAAAAGCTCTCAAAACTTAATTCCAAGAGATTTTGATTTTTGGACCTAGGGTTTCTAGGGGGCCGAAATTTCTGCAGAATATTTCTGGTTTTTTGAAGAAATATTGTTCTGAATCAGAAAGCATCTTTGTGATACTATCAAATTGATTGTTGGCAGTCATAAGTCCAAAAATAATCCAGACTACAAGGATTCAAGAAAAATATGAAAAACAAAACTCCAATGGAGGATAGGCTTGATGGAGCAAGCAACTTCAACCCTTGGAAATCAAACCTTCTAGTCACTCTTGAAGAAGAAGATCTATTGGATGCAACCACTAAAACTCTACTAGAAATGAAACTAAATTATAGAAGAAGGTAAGAAAAGAAGATGACGTCAAAGCAAGGAAAATAATCATCTACTCAGTAAGAGATCATCTCTTGCCCCAGATTGCAAATCTGAAGACTGCCTACGATATGTATAAAACACTGAAAGAAATATTTGAAAGTGACAACACTCTCATAACCCTCGCCTTGAGAAGTCAACTCCAAAGTACTAAGATGACGAAAGATGACATAGTTTCACTTTTCTTCATGAAGTTATTAGAGGTTAAATAACAACTAGAGACAATTGGAGAAAACATGTCTAATAGAGAACTTGTCTTAACTACTCTCTAGAATCTTCCAAAATCATGGGAGACCTTCCTTCAGAGTATCAGTGGAAGAGAAAATCTACGAACCTTTTAGAGACTATGGATAGATTGTACTCAAGAAGAACTAAGACTCAAAAATAGAGGAGTGGAAGATTACCCAGAAGAAAATCATGCTCTTGCACTTCATACCAGAAAAGGGGGAAGATTCAAAAGAAACTTTAGGCAAACAATTAAAGAAGAAAAGTCTTCAACAAACTTAGGATATCAAAGAAGAGATGCCTCAAAAGTTCAATGCTACAAATGTGACAAGTATGGACATATTTCTAAACATTTTCCAACTAGGAAGAAGGGAAAACAATATGCCACCACTGCTGACATTGATCCAGATCCACCTCAAGAAAATGAAGAAAGGAGAAACAAGAAGTATTTTCTCTAAGAAGAACGTTGCTACAAAATAGGTAAAGTATTTATGTTCTAAAATTTTATAGTGGATTGCATATCACTCCTTATATTAAAATATCTTTCAAAACTTGGACCATTATCCCTGGTATGGGAGTCCAAAACATTGTTCCTCGTGCAAGAACAAAGCATAAAAAGTATTATTGAAAGAGGGATACAATGAATTTTCAAAACATTCTAGATCGACATCCCTGGTTAGAGACAGATTGAGGCAAGCATAAACGTTGTCCTTGAAGAAGAGATAATTTTTTTGAAAGATCTAGAAAATCTCAGATGGAGATTGACCGTAAGACTATACCTTCTCCCCCTTCAACATTTTAGAGGGAGAAAGACATTATTCCAATTTCTCTAGTTGATATGTTCAGTGATATTACATCAAGGCATAAAATTCCTACCTAGACTCACTATGCAAGAGGCAAAGAAACATACAAGCCTCTCAAGGCACATTCCAAGAAAGCAAAAGAGTTTTTCAAGCTATCCTTCAAATATGAGTGACTTCATTGATGATAAGACTCCTTGTCTTAGAAAAGCTACAAGAAAACCAGTATGGTCAAAAGCCATAACAGAAGAATATCAATATACTTTAAGATGGTACTTAAGATACCATTCAAGGACCAAAAGGAGAAAACCTATGGTACAACATGAAACCGATGAAAGTATCAAGGAAAATACAAAACATGATCTATAAGCTAGAGGTTTCTCACAAACAGAGGGAGTTTTCCATGATGAGACACTCGACCCGGTGAACCGTTTCACTTCCATTCGTACCACCGTCCATGAGTTGGAATCTATATCAGATAGATAGATTCTTGATGAGTTTGGATTTCGGAAAAAGTGTTGTTGATCCAAACCTATACAATGTTGGTGATGAAAACCTGATCCTGATGATTTACTCAGAAAGACTAGTTGTTAAAACTAGCACACATTGACTTCCGATTTTCATTAAGAATATGAGTATGATACACTACTTCCTGGGACAAGAAGTATGACAGAATGAAAATCTACTGTGATGGATTTAAAGAAGAAGATTTATGTTGATTCAAGATGAGACCAATACACAGTTGATTGTATCACTAATGTATCTGGTTAACACTAGACTTGATTCATGCTGATTCAGATTGAGCAGAAAGTACAGTGGACCGTAAGAGCACATCCTGTTGATGTTCTACCTTGAAATATTCCATGATTTCCTATTGCAGCAAGAAATATAACTATGTAGCCTTAAAATGCACCAGAGACAGAGTATATATATATATATATATATATATATATATATATATATATATATATATATATATATACTCT
>ML813351.1:133635-152149 GCA_009831015.1 Picea engelmannii | reverse complement strand
GTCACACAAAGAGTATATATATATATATACTCTGTCACACAAAGAGACAAAATTTTCTTATGTCGGAGATATGATGCAGAAGAAAATTGTTTATTTGCAGTACCCTTCTCCACCTAAGCAGACTGCAAATTCCTACACCAAACATTTACTTGATGAAGAACTCCTTCCGAGTTAAGAGAGAGTATGGATGACCATTGGCCAAAAAGAAAACTCGGATTACATTGGTATGAGACTTGGCTTGACGAAGAATGCCTCCTTAGATGAGAGGGAGTGTTGATGAAATCATCTATGGGAGACATCCTCCAACTTACAAACCTATGAGATGTGGAGCATAGCATCTTGTGAAGTATTTCTCTCATCTTACAAACCTATGAGACGTGGAGCATAGCAGCTTGTGAAGTATTTCTCTCAGCTTACAAACCTGAGAGAAAGCCCCTATGAAGGGTTCATGGTTCCTGCCTGAGACAGAGTCAGGAATGTAAATATGGCCTCCTCCATGACGTGAGAGAGAAGAACTCCAGATGATTATTCGATGTAAAAGCAATTTGTTGAGTTAGGATGTGCTTATGGCTGAGCACAAGGTGAACGTGGTAAATCCCAAAAGCGCTAGGCACATCATCATGAAAACAAAAATGAAGATGATGTGATGGCCTCTTGTGAATAGGAGCAGAGTTGATGAGAAGACTCTAGATGATCCTTCTGTTGGTGGCAGTGGGAAAGAAGATCTATAGAGAAGATGTGCTTGTGGATGAGCACAAGTGCACGTGTGAAGACCTAGTCCATCTGTGTAATGCAGTGAATCAGGTCCATGGCATCCCTATGGATGTGCCCCTAGTGAATGAGCACTAGTGGGTGTACTAGATCCTTTTCTATATGTTGTTCAAGATTCAAACCTACATATAACCCTAGTTATTGTGTAAAGGGTACAGGTCAGACCTATCTTATTGTGTCTAAAGATAAACTGTAAAAGATAATTAATATTAATATAATATAATACTAATATTAATTATTATAATAATAAATAATTATGAGGTCGGCCCTATTGTGCCAATAGACACTTTAGTTGACATGACAAGTATAATATAAGTAAGATGAAATCTTTCATTGTAGACACACACACACTTGTGAGTTTTTGGAAATTTCAGCAAGTACACTTCTTGGTCAAAGTTGCACACCTCTTTTGGGTGCTAGAGTTCTAGGGTTTTTTGCACCCTCTTGTGTGCTAGGATATTCTTGGTGGTGAAAAGGTCTTTCTCTTGAAGAGTATAGCAAAGGATTTGGCTGGGTTTTTCTCCCTTGTTTGAGAAGGGTTTCTTAGGATATATCTTGTGTTCTTGAGCATGGTGCTTCTTCATGTGATATTGGTTGCTGCAACATTTATGGTTATGGTTAATTGTTAAAATGGAATGAACTTCATGCTTAACCTAATGCTATGAAAAATCAACACCATTGATCCTGTATTTTTATTTTGTTGCACACCATGATAATAGAGGAAACTTTCTTGCTTGTGTACTTTTCAACAAGAGTTGCTAGATCATATCTAACAATCCCTTGTTCTTGCACTCAGATATGACTCTTCCACTTCATGAGTCACACCTCATCTCATGATGTCCTTTTTACTCCTCTTGCAGAAATCTTGACCTCTTTCCTATCCAATGGACACTGGGATTAATCTAGAAAAGACCCACACAATGCTCAATGGTGTAATATTATCCTCTTTCTAGAAATAATTTTTCACACAACACTCTTTACAGAGTGCTCTTTTTGCTAATGGAAATGCCCGATTAGTAAGCTAAACCTTTTTTTATGTGTCGAAAATATTGCTCTTCAAGTGTGCCTATAGGATTATGCATAGGTAATATCCTAAGCATATACAATCTTAATTACGCAACAATCACCTTTGGCACTCACCTCTATCATTGGGAAAGTTTTTCCAAACTTTCACATTATTTAGAAAAATCTTCACATCAAGTAATTACATGGCTCTTGGAATCCAATTCCACTTTTCGTTACTCATCTTGTAGTTCTTTATTTCCTCAACCAACTTATAGAAGCTCTTCCATGTTTCCATTACTTTGATATTCAATCCTAGGCTTGAATCTACCTAATATTACCTCTAATTTTGCACCATGTCCAAGTAACCACTTCTGTTAGAATTATGCATAGTATAGCAATTTTTTCAATTAATGCTACATGTCATTCTTTATCCCAATTGATGAAGGACACAATGCACAAAATTAAAAATATGATTCTTTATATGCATTCCGCTTTGAAACATTTTTCTGATGACTGTACTCATGCCTCAATCTAAGTTCTAAGCGAAAGTTACAATATTTACATGCTGCCCATTCCATTCTTCTTGCTGCCAGAACAATCTATTTTATCGCTTTTTGAGCAATTATAATACCCAATTTAATATTTTGTGTTGATAGAGGTTTTCTACTGCTCAAAACCTTTCCAACGACTATTTATTTGTTGAAACTTGAGGCTCCGAGATGAAATTTATGGTGGAAAAACAATGAAGGAATATTCATTAGCATGTGACACATAGAAGCAACGCTAAAAAACCATCCGATCATTTCTTGATTAGATCTTCGCTGTTTGATCTGTCTTAATGGATTCATCGCGGATCTAGTCATGTATCTTCTTCATACCTTCCATGAACCAACCACCAACACTTAGCTTCTTTTTCCTTTGGAGACTCATAATCTTGTAGCCTTCCTTTCATAAGTCCATCCGAGAAGCCTCAACACTTAACCATTTTTTCCATCTACGCGAGCTCGTGGACTCACCATGCTCTTCACACCCAAAGTCTTGGTACTTAGTCAAATTTTTAATTTTCATTGCGGGTTCGGGTGATCCCGTATTTCTTTTACTCTTGGAACTCCATCCACCTATCTTCCTGACCAATCCTTAAAACTCAACCAATTTTCCACTTCTTACCGCAGTTTCGTGGGACTGACAGTTGGCCTGCCACCTGACTCCACATCACCTACCAATTGTCATCCCATCCAACATCTTCTACCATGTCAGCTGACACGTGGCCTCCATGGTATGCCGATGTCATCGTACGCAAAAATACCCAAATTTTTCTGATTTGCTTATTTTTGAAATTTCCAAAGAGGCTCAATTTTTCGCATTACCCATGAAATCTCTTTGAATTTTGCTGCAGCAATTTAATAAAACAAGTTGCATACATACTCCAGAAATTAATTCTCTATGAATTTTTGCTTCATTGTTATGCTGACTTGTCCCATCCAAGCTCAGTGTTGAAAACTGGGCTCTGATACCACTTTGTAATGTACCCAACCACCGTGGCAGGGTCACACCACACACAAATCTTCTCAATTACAACTCTGATACCAATTTGTAATGTACCCAACCACCCAGGCTGGGCCATGTCAGACCAAACTCTCTTTATTATGACTCTGATACCATAATGTAACGTTCCCCATCTCAATCGAGGGACATTATAGTGTGGAATACACATAAAAACTAAGATTTTCTACTTAATTAATTCATGTATATTACTAACTACAGATCACACTCAAATCTGACCATTTCACTGATACCACAGTTCCAAATGCATCTAATAGCATATATTAAACATGAATGTAATTTTTCAAGTCAACAAAAAGCAAACACCATTCATATAAATCATTTACACAACAGAATAATCATAAATAATACAACATAAACACTTATTTATTAATGATTAACCAATTGGCTGCAAATGAATGATGAACCTCCCAACCATAGTCATTGCTGATAATTTTCTCTCATCATCAAGTCACCCTTGAGATGAGGCTATGAGTCCACAAGGAGATCCAACCCACTGGTTGTCCACTCTTCACACATAGTCGCCCAAACACAAGTTCTATTCTCACAACAGTTCCAAACCTCCATCTTTCTCTTTTCCCCACAACCTGCACTACCCAAGGAATGTACCCCCTTCACTACTCACAGTCCCTTGAGTTGTACCATTCATCCCTTGAGTTGTACCATTCGTTTATCAGGGCCCCTAGTGCATTTGGTGTGCTAGGAATCACTCAGTGGGGAACTCTAGGAACTCTCAGCTGGGTCATAATTTCTCATAATCCAACTGATATTCTCCTAAAGCTATCCTAATTTCTCTACCATCTCTCTTCCTCCTCACCTTATGTTAAGAACCAAAGACTGAATACACAATAGATCTATAAAGCAAGATAGAAGAAACCACACTTTATTATTACCAAACCCTTGAGGTAGGGCAACACCATACAATGGATCCTATTATGGAAGGGATCCTCTCATGTTCACTTGCCTCTTCGAGGGGGCATCCTCCTATTGAGCTACTGCTCCAAATACAATAATTCTTTTCATGTCTCATTACATTGCTTGAACCCCTTTATATAGTGCTACCATCAACTAAGAACATTCTAGAGGAGGAATCTTCTAGAAGTAGAACCTTCTAAGAAGTCCTCTTACATTTATTATATCTAATTACCCATTTATTATATCTAACTACCATAGTGGGCATTATTTAATAATATAGTGGACCTAGTCCACCTTACATTGAATGACCTCCACTATTATCACTATGGGCCCTCTGGGCGCCCCCACTACCTCTCTAGCTACCTTACATTCTGTCCCCCTTATGAAAGCGTTGTCCTCAACGCTTGATGTACAACCATAAACCAGGGTCCCATGGATACCACTTGTTAAGAACCAAAGACTGAATACACAATAGATCTATAAAGCAAGATAGAAGAAACCACACTTTATTATTACCAAACCCTTGAGGTAGGGCAACACCATACAATGGATCCTATTATGGAAGGGATCCTCTCATGTTCACTTGCCTCTTAGAGGGGGAATCCTCCTATTGAGCTACCGCTCCAAATACAATAATTCTTTTCATGTCTCATTACATTGCTTGAACCCCTTTATATAGTGCTACCATCACCTAAGAACATTCTAGAGGAGGAATATTCTAGAAGTAGAACCTTCTATGAAGTCCTCTTACATTTATTATATCTAATTACCCATTTATTATATCTAACTACCACAATGGGCCTTATTTAATAATATAGTGGACATAGTCCACCTTACATTGAATGAGCTCCACTATTATCACTATGGGCCCTCTGGACCCCCCCACTACCTCTCTAGCTACCTTACACCTTCCCAACCCAAGTAATGCATGATTCATTTACCAGGGATAACCCAAGGGATGTGACATCCATTTATTAAGGTTAACACAAGAAATGTGCCATTCATTTATCAGGGTCTCTTTGGCATAGGTAGATAGGAATCTCTCAGCTAGGAACTCAAGGGAACTTGCTCCTGGGAAAAATACTAGCAAAACAACAACAAAAAAATGTTGTTATAGTGAAACTCACTCCAAAGTTCACTCTTCACGCTTGACAACCTGGCTCTTCAATCTTCAACTCCCAAACACTCCAAATACGTTCCATCTTTCTCCAAAATCCACTCTCCATGGCTGCACCCACTCCCAACTCTCTTTCTTGCTCTCTTGCACAAAAACTTCATGTCCCCTACTACTATCCCAAACCATACAAATTTCCTTCCTTTAACTTGACTTTCTTGATTCACACTCTTCTCAAGGATTATTGTACTTCATCCCATACTCTCCAATAACTATGGGATGTGACCACTCACACCCACCCTCTTACATGAGTTAAATGATTGGCTTCTCATACACTCAATCAAAAAATAGAAATTTATGCACAAAGATAATAATTCAGGAATGTGGGTTGGATTAATACCCATGAGTACTCCCCCCTTGGACCTGTAGATTTTAACCTTGTACAATATTTATTGAAAACATATTTTTAGTAAAAGAAAAAAAAAGATACAATGGCAAATACAAAAATTACACAAAGAATTTTCCCTTGGAAACCCAAACCGGGAAAACTAGCATATTCTATATTCATTCATAGTGTTACATTGTTTACAATACAATATACATATAGGAGCCAACGACATCCAAAACCCTAACCCAATGACTTGGATTAGTCAACAACCCTAATTCCTTAACCGAAAATAGAAAACCATCGAAAAAAACCATGTGCCAAAAAATCGACCAAAAATGTGACACGTTTCTTGAGGAAAAAAAATTTCAAACCCCCATGCGCACCCAACACAACGCAGACACTACTACTCGTGCAAAGAATATAACACATACCCAAAATTATCCCACTTGTTGTTTTCTTTTCATATAGGGGGTTACAGGGTTACATAGTCAACAATCTAGGGCAACAATGCCCAAGGATCCTCTACACCAAGAGAACTTCTTAGTGCTCACAATTTTTTTTAATGAATCTGCAACATTCTTCAAAGTGTCCACCTTCATCAACAATACTTTCTTTTCTTCAACCATGTCTCTCACAAAGTAATATTGAATATCAATATGCTTTGTCTTTGAATGATAAGCTGGGTTCTTCACCATAAAAATTGCACTTTGACTATCACAATCTATCCTTACAGCGTGTTGTACCAATCCAATCCTGAACACAATCTTTGTAACCATACTGCTTCCTTACTTGCATGAGTGGCTATCATGTATTCAACTTCTGTAGTTGAAAGTGCCACTACAACCTGTCTTTTTCTCATCCAAATTATTGCTCCTCCAAACAGGTTAAACACATACCCACTTGTATATCTCCTACGATCCAGATCTCCAGCCTAGTCTACATCCATATATCCACCACTCTATCCAATCCCGGTCTTCCTTTGTAGCACAATCCATAGCTAGCAGTGCCACGAAAATACCTGAAAACCCTTTTTACTGTTGTCCAATGCTCCTTGGTTTTGACATATACCTTCTCAAAACTCCCACTGCATGTGCAATGTGCAATCTAGTATAGACCATTGCATATGCTAGTCCTAAGGTCTGCACCTGACTTCTAAAGGGAAAAGCTAGGCCACCTATCAGTTTGGAATGATTATTCTCTGTATAGCCTCCTATGTTCTCCTCCAAACACAGGGATGGTGGCATAAGTGAGGTCCATTTGCAATGATCCCCCAACCTTCTTATCCCAGCTTCTGGATAAGAGCATACCAAAATTTGGGGGAATGTCAGCCACCACAATGTCCATCACTACACTCTTCATGGGTAACTGTGCCAAAGAAACCATAACAACTTTGGGCATGACATTGTGAGAGGCTCCTGAGTCCATAAGACAGTTGTGTAGTATCTTATCATGGTCATTCAAATATATATAGAATGAAGGAGAAGCATTAGATCCATCCTCAATGTGTGGACCCACAGTAATGGCTGGGTTTTCATCTTGCAAACTTATTAAATTAGAAGATACAATAGAAGAAGTTGGCTGTAGAACTTTCATGATATATTTTTTGAAAGGTTCATTCTTCATAATTTCTGTCAAAGGCACAAGGATCTTGATCTTGCTCAACTCATGTTCTAGGATGAAAGAGGCTGGTGGCCTATCAACTTCTTTTATTTCAGGGAATGCATGTTTAGATGAGGGAGGTGGTTGAGTTTTAGATGACATACCTTTACTTGGATTTGGCTTGGGAGGAACTTCAACTTGTTTGTTTTGTTCGGAGGTAGTGGCTTTGGGAGCCCCTGCTCTTGTCCTCAAATCATATTTCTTCTTGGGTTGGCTTTGAATAACTCCCTCTTCCCCTATCTTATTATCAAACTGATTTGACAGTTGTGCTACCTCATATTCTTGCTGTGTTAAATGGCTAGTATAATAATTTGTTTCATTGAAAAGAACAACAATGTCATCCACATCATCACTGTCTACATCCATCTCCTCAATCTAATTGTTTTGGAAAGGAGGCACTACCCTTTGATCACCAACATTTCTCCTTTATCTCTACATTATTTGAGGGGCATCATTAGGCTTTCTGAACTGATTCTAATTTCTATTACCAGCTCCTTGAAAATCTCTGTTTGGTTGTTTAGATTCCCAGTTCAGCTTAGCTATTTCAAAAGTCAGATCCTTCAAATTTTTGGTCATTTCATCAAGTTTTGGATCAGATGTGGCTGATTTAGAGGAGGTAGGGGAATCCTCTCTTTGTTTTTTCTTATCTTTATTAGATCTGGTCTTTAACCCGTCTGATGCCAAAATATTATATTCAACCTCAATGGTTGCTTCTTGCACGAACAATAATGTGTTTGACCTTCTCTCTCTCAGGAGGAGGGATAATTCTGCATCAAATGCATTGGCATAAGTTATCTTGGCAAAGGCTTCAGTTGGTTTGATCTCATCTGGGATCCTACCATACATCTTATTGAATCTCTTGGTGAAATCTGAAATAGATTCACCATTTTTTCTCTTTAGGGCCCCAATTTCAGTGATGTAGTAGAGATAATCTCTCTTATCTCCCCATTGTTTTATGAAAGTTTCATCCAACGCCTCAATATCTACAATGGAGGCTAGAGGAAGACTCCTGAACCACTTTCTTACTTCCCCATATAGACTCTGTACAAACAATCTCATCCATACATCTGGATGATCAATGTTAAAATTATCTGCAAAGTTGTAAAATGCTACCAGATGTTCCTCAGCAGTTACATCACCTTCACCATTGTATCTTGGTAAATATTTCATGTAATTTGTGGCTAGTAGGGCATGTAAGCCTACATGCAGAACTAGGGGTGCATATCTAGCAACGATTATGATATCCATCCTGTTAATGGCCATGGTTTGAATAATATGAATTTGAGGATTTATGATAGATACAGGGGTGGATGCAGGACTGGGCGATGAGGTAGAGTCAGGAGTTGGCAATGTCTGAGCTCCTTTGGAATTACGATTCTTAGGGCTAGAAAATTCAAGATGCTTGTGATGATGATTAGACATATTCTCTTGGTGTGCAACTTTTCCCTTGAGGGGGGAAGTATATCTCTGAGCTACAATGGATTTTCTTAGTTGCCTTTCTGGCTTAGAGACTATTGTATCCTTCTCAGGGTTAATATGAGCCTTGGTGGCTTTGCTGTGTTTATATATGGATTTGTTGAATCCCTTTCTAGGTGCCAATATTTATTCTTTATATTTTACTCAGTGGAGTCGCCAGGAGAAAGATGGCAGTCTATTTGTGTTTGAGATTTATTCACCATCAAAGGTCATAGCCAATCAATTTCGTTCTCCCAGGGAAAGATATTTTGTTACTCCGTTCCCCAGCAACGGTGCCAGAAGATGTTGGTCCTAAGGTCTGCACCTGACTGCTAAAGGGAAAATCTAGGAAACCTATCAGTTTGGAATGATTATTCCTAGTTTTGTTGGTAATCTTAAGGATAGGTTTTCCACGATGGTACTCTAGTAGGGCAAGACTCACAGTGTAAAAGTAGGTTCTCCTTTTCTAATGGTATGGATATTGAATGAAAATTGAGGGTATGGGAAGACACACACACATACGACAACAACAAGCAATGCAACGAACCACTCGCTGTGTGGAAACTAAGACTTAAGATAATATCTCAAGACCTAGACAAATACCTAGATGTAAATCATTCCACATGTTGCAACATAGTGGATATTTTATTGACCAATAAATGTATAACAGGTTTCATATCCAAAAAAGATAAACTAAAACAATAGCTGAATGAATAAGGAAATGTACATTGCACACATAACAAAATCTGCATTCAAGATAAGAATCAACACCTAAATATTTAAGTAAGAAACACAACTATCATCAACATATATTCATCAGGTAGAAAACTTTACAATTAACTAGCACAGGTCCAATACTTCTATTGCTTCTGCTTTCTTTCCAAAAACTTCCAACCCCTAAAACATTCAAAGACCCCATATTTAATAGAGTTGCAGAGGTTACCATCCTTAGGGGACTGAGACCTACTTTTTGGTAACTGCTTGTAGGACAAATTATTAACTTAACTAAGACCCTGGACTTAATAAAAAAGAGTGGTTCTTATCAAACACATAAGACCACTCTTGTATCTAATCTAAGAAAATGATGTAATTAATCAACTAAAACTAACATTGTCTCTGAGACAGAACTGACGCATGCACTGGAGGAACTGAATGGCAGAAAATAGGATTTGGAGTGACATAACAGAGCTCTATGTTGAATAATGGCATGCCCGCGAGATTTTTTGAGGCCTCTGGAGGTGACCGACTGCATGGGTAGATATCTGCTTGAGGAAGAGGTAGTCTTCTGAAGTGTTTTGGAGCCAATCTGCATCGACCTGGGACCAAGACTTAACTCTCTGTCTATGTTCGATCTTTCAGAGGCTAAGAGAACTCTGTCTCGAATGTAATTGTCCCTTCTCCTCACTTTCTCTGTGATGAACTGGTTGTGAACATGAATAAGTGGAGGCGAGTATCGAATAAGAAGACATGATGCATGGAGGTAGATTATGTGGATGTGGGAGGTAATAGGTGGCGTGTGATGAGAGGAGGATTAGATGCAGAGAGGTGGATGGTATCAGGAGTGTGAGTGGGAACATGTGTCATGTAGTGACATGTGGGAGTAGTGGCAGAGTGTGAATGGGAGACATGTGTCGAGTTGGGAAACATGTGGTATATATGCGGGAGGTGACAGGAGTGAGTGGAGGACATGTGTTAGGTGGTGAGGGGAGCAATATCGGGAGGCAATCTGATAGGATTCTGGANCCCCCCCCCCCCCACCGTTAAAGGTAGAATGGTCCAGGGGGTCCAAAATCGTGTGAGGATTGTTGATCTGGAGGATGGCGTTACCGCTGATGACGATCTGCCTGGGAGTTAGGAACCCCATGAAAAAACATCCTTTCTCCATATATGAGATCCCAATCACACGGGAAATGTCGATCTAGGTCGAAGGCCAAATACTTGTCGTCGATCATGTCAACTTGTTGTTTGCTTACATTTTGAGTCCGACAAGGACTGCTTCGATTCACTGCCTTTACTTGCGGAAGCTTACTGATATTTGATGTATTTTTCGAACCTGGATATCTCCTATACACACACAAATGCTCGGTGGAACTACATATCTCTATTAGTGGAAAAATGATGACAAGTATTTGAAACTCAAACCAGAGAATGTGATCATTTTCAGGAAAGAAAACAAACGGTGAAAATAAGCAATGAAAAACAAACGAGCAATGGCCATGACACTCAACCATTAAACCATGGAGAATGAGCTGAGAAAGCAACCAAAAAAATAAAATTGATGGATGTAAAGGGTAAAGGAGGGAAAAGAGCAGGGGTGCAAACCTAGGTTATAACATTGGCTCCAACCGGGGATAACTCGTCCCTGTGAGGTGCTAAGAACTGTAGATCAGTTCCTTGAGATTAAATAACTACTCTTACCTTCCATCACTTACCTTTGTTTCTATCTGCCAGCCCTATGTATCTGCTAATGTGCCTCATCCATGCATTTTATTGAATTAAAAACTGAAACTACACCCTAGTGCCTTTGTTGGGCTATGAAGTCTTTATTGACACAAAAATAGGTAATTAAATGCAAAATAAAAGGAAATTATCTATGATACAAGAGGGACCTTCCCTCATCCTCAAATAAAATAGTGTTTCAGGAAGTGCCCATTTACTAGGCCTCCTAAGATCTCGGTATCATCTAGATTGTGCAGGATAAATGTGTTGTTGTCCAGAACTTCAACCACCTTAAAAGGGCCAAACCAGAGGTTGTCAAACTTATTGTTATTGGACTTATCATCCCTTCTGGCATCCCACCTCAATACCAGGTCACCTTTTTGAAATATCTCCTTCTTGGTTTTCTTGTCAAAGTTGACTTGATCTTGTTCTGATATGCTTCTCTCCTCTACCCCAATGCTTTCCTCTTTTTTTGAACTTCTATAATCTGGAAGATTCTCCTTTGGATGTCATTGGGATCTTCAATCTCTTCATGTAAGAATTTTAGGACTGGTATACCAAGATGAGTGGGAAAAACAAATTCTATGCCATAAAATAGTTGAAAGGGTGAGGTACCCAAAGACTTCTTGGTGCTGATTATGTCAGCCCATAAAGCGTATTTGAGCTTAGAGTCCCAGAATTTCTTGTTTTTAGTCAACAACTTCTTAATGATCCTGATGAGAGTCTTGTTTGATGATTCTGCCAGGCCATTTCCATGAGGGTAATAGGGTGCAGAATGTGTCAAGGAAATGTTATGACAACCACATAAGTCAATCATGGCTTTGGACTTGAATTCTTGGGCATTGTCTGTTAAAAGCTTACTGGGGCAACCAAATTTGGAAAATATATTAGTTTCCAGGAAATTGATGATCACCTTGTCAATGGCATTCCTGGTGGGTGAATCTGATTGGGTGAATATTTGATGCAATTATAGCACCTTACAATTTGATTCTGATAGAAATTTGAAAAGTCCTTGTCCTTTTATCAACTTGGTGGGATTTATGTGCAGGTCATACTCCAATAGTTTGACAATCCATTTCCCTCTTTTTCCCTCACTGTCTGGTTGGACCAAAATATCTTTGACACCGCTGTTAGGAAGAAAGGTTTTTATGCTAGACTACAACACATAAACCCTGAATTCTTTGAGTGCTTTGACCAATGCATAAGCCTACTTCTCTAATACATCATACTTTAGCTCAACATCTGGGAGGGCTCTACTGAAAAATGCTATTGGTTTCTCATGCCCTTCTTCATTTTTCTGTAGCAGTACACTGACAATGGTTTCCTATGAAGCAAAGGAGAAGATGAAGAAATATTTGGTGTAGTCAGGGATGGCCAATATAGGGGCTTTCACTAAATCTTGCTTGATTGTTTGGAAAGTTGATTTTGCCTCCCAAGACCATTTTATCACATCATCTTTCTTCAACATGTTAGTAATAGGCTTCAAAATTTCAACAAAATTTGTCACAAAACGTCTGAGGAAGTTTATCTTACCAATGAAAGACTGGACATCCTTTTTATTTATAGGGATATCAATCTGTTGAATGGCATAAACCCTCTTTGGATCAATTTTTATACCTCTTGCTGATATGATGTGGCCCATGAGCTTTCCTTCTAGCATGGAAAAATGAGACTTCCTAGGATTCAAGGATATTCCATACCTCCTGCATTTCTTGAAAACCTGCTCCAAATGCTGCAAATGTTGGTCACCAGACTCGGAGAAAATGGTAATGTCATCCAAGTAAATGACCATAAATCTATCTCTTTCCCCCACAAAAGCTATGTCCATGGCCCTTTGAAAAGTGGCCCTTGCGTTCATCAACCCAAAGGGCATCTTGTCATACATGAATGTTCCTGATGGGGTGGTGAATGTTGTTTTTTATTTATCCTCTTCATACACTATTATCTAGTTATAACCAGAGTATCCATCTAACAAGGAAATTTTATGTGCTCCTACCACCCTCTGTAAAATATGATCCATATTGGGGAGGGGGTAATTGTCCTTCAGAGAACACTTATTGAGATTTATGAAATCAACACAAAAACGTATCTCCCCACTTTTATTCCTTAGAGGTACTAGGTTGGCCACCTAGTTTGAGTACCTCAATGGTACAATAATCTTGGCTTCCAACATCCTTTTCAACTCTTTCTCAATTATGGACATTAACATGGGATTAAATTGCCGAATATTTTGTCTGAATGGCTTGGAGCCAACCTTTAAAGGGATTTTGTGCTGGATGATGTCAATGCCAAATGTCTTCAAATCTTCATAGGACCATGCAAAAACATCAACATTTTTTTTTATGAGATTGACACACCTGCCCCTTTGTTCTGCAACTATTGCTTTGGATAACTTGATGATCTTGGGATGCTCAGTGGTCCCAATATTGCAATCTGTTATCTCTTCTTCTTGATTCTTCATGGCAGCTCCCTTGTAAATATCATTACTATCAAACAACCTTTCCAATGGCACTAGTCCTCTTGGAATGTGATTAGTTTTTAGCTCCACAATATCATGACCAACTACTGTCTTTAGCAGATGAGATGTTTGCCGATCTTCTAATTCCTCATTTTCACCTTCTTGAATTTCTTGATCAATTGAGATATTGAAGAATTCATTAATGGCGTGCATAAATCTTTGCAACTCTATATCGTCACTAAAGACTTTCCACTTCTTTATGTTGTCTGGTATGGCTGTTCCATGTCTGATTTCCACCTGATATTTTATATTTGGGCCAATGGGAGGCCTAAAAGTGCTGGCGCCTAAGGCCAGAGAATACACCTTCTGATTCTGTTATTTGGGAATGAAAGAAATGTTAAATGCTAGAAATAAATTATCAATAAGATGCCATACCTCGTTCCTGTATTGCTTGAGCCTATGTTGTTTAACCTGATAGATGTTCCTTACTCGATTGATGATTAACTTAGAATCACCAAAAACTGCTACACAATCAATGGCCATGTCTTTGGCAACCCTTAGTCCCAACACTAGAGCTTCATATTCAACTATGTTATTAGTAGTATCAAACTCCATCTTATAAGAGAGGGTTATTACCTCTTCTAAAGGGGAAATGAGGAGTATACTTGCACCAGATCCTTCCTTTGATGAAGATCCATCGAAATACATCTTCCATACTTTGTTTTGTTGACCTGTCAGTGGATGATATTTGTATTGGCTAACTGATATTTTAGGTTCATCATCATTTAAATGAAAGACAGATGAGCCAATATCATCCTCAACAACATAAATCAAGTGATTTCTTGGGTTCTGATGAACACTGACAATGTAGGCTAACGTTACCTATATGTATAGCCTCCTATTTTCTCCTCCAAACACAAGGATGGTGGCATAAGTGAGGGCCATTTGCAATGATGCCCCAACCTTCTTAGCCCAGGTTCTAGATAAGAGCATACCAAACTTTGGGGGGATGTCAGCTACCACAATGTCCATCACTACACTCTTCATGGGTAATTGTGCCAAAGAAACCACCATATCCTTTATCAGCCCGAGACATTTTACTTTCTTAGAATCAAAGTAGTGCAGGTCTGGGTAAGGTTTGGTGATCTCCACACCTAGCTCTTCCATAACAACTTTGGGCATGACATTGTGAGCGGCTCCTGATTCCATAAGACATTTGTGCATGACCTTATCATGGAAATTCAAAGATATATAGAATGGAGGAGAAGCATCAGAGCCATCCTCAATGTGTGGACCCACAATAATGGTTGGGTTTTCATCCTGCAAAATTATTACATCAGAAGATACACTAGAATAAGTTGGTTGTAGAACTTTCATGATAGATTTTTTGAAAGATTCATTCTTCATCAATTCTGTCAAAGGCACAGGGAACTTGATCTTGATCAACTCATGTTCTAGGCTGAAAGAGACTGGTGGCCTATCAACTTCTTTTATTTCAGGGTTTTCATGTTTAGATGAGGGAGGTGGCTGAGTTTTAGATGACATACCTTTACTTGGATTTGGCTTGGGAGGAACTTTAGATTGTTTGTTTTGATCAGAGGTAGTGGCTTTGGGAGCCCCTGCTCTCATCCTCAAATCATATTTCTTCTTGGGTTGGCTTTGAATAACTCCCTCTTCCACTATCTGATTATCAAACTGATTTGACAGTTGTGCTACCTCATATTCTTGCTATGTTAAATGGCTAGTATAATAATCTATTTCATTGAAAAGCACAACAGTGTCATCCACAACATCATTGTTTGCATCCATCCCCTCAATCTGATTGTTTTGGAAAGGAGGCACTACCCTTTGATCATCAACATTTCTCCTTTCTCTCTGCATTATTTGAGGGGCATCATTAGGGCTTCTGAACTGATTCTAATTTCTATTACTAGCTTCTTGAAAATCTCTGTTTGGATGTTTAGATTCCCACTTCATCTTAGCTATTTCAGAAGTCAGATCCTTCAAAGTTTTGGTCATTTCATCAAGTTTTGGATCAGATGTGGCTGATTTAGAGGAGGCAGGGGAATCCTCTCTTTGTTTTTTCTTATCTTTATCAGATCTGGTCTTTAATCTGTCTGATGCCAAAATATTAGATTCAACCTCCTGCATGGAAAAAAATGTGGTTGACCTTCTCTCTCTCAGGAGGAGGGAGAATTATTCATCAAATTCATTGGCATAAGTGATCTTGCTAGAGGCTTTATTTGGTTTGATCTCATCTGGGATCCTACCATACATCTTATTGAATCTCTTGGTGAAATCTGAAATAGATTAACCATTTTTTATTTTTAGGGCCCCAAATTTAGTGATGTAGTAGAGATAATCTCTCCTATCTCCCCATTTTTTTATGAAAGTTTCATCCAAAGCCTCAATATCTTCAATGGAGGTTGGAGGAAGACCCCTGAACCACTTTTTTACTTCCCCATCTAGACTCTGTACAAACAATATCATCCATACATATGCATGATCAATGTTAAAATTATCTGCAAAGTTGTAAAAGGCTACCAGATGTTCCTCAACAGTTACATCACCTTCCCCATTATATCTTGGTAAATATTTCATGTAATCCATGGCTAGGAGGGCATGTAAGCCTACATGCAGAACTAGGGGTGCATATCTGGAAGAAATTATGACATCCATCCTATTAATGACCATGGTTTGAATAATAGGAATCTAAGGATTTATGAGAGATATAGGGGTGGATGCAAGACTGGGTGATGAGGTAGAGTCAGGAGTTGGAGATGTCTGAGCTCCTTTGGAATTACGATTCTCAGGGCTAGAAAATTCAAGCTGCTTGTGATGATGATTAGACATATTCTCTTGGTGTGCAGATTTTTCCTTGAGGGGGGGAGTATATCTCTAAGCTATAGTGGATTTTCTTAATTGCCTTTCTGGCTCATAGACTATTGTATCCTTCTCAGGGTTAATATGAGCCTTGGTGGCTTTGATGTGCTCAGATCTAGATTTGTTGAATCCATTTATGGGTGCCAATATTTCTTCTTTAGATTTTACTCAGTGGAGTCGCCTGGTGAAAGATGACAGTCTATCTGTGTCTACACTTTGTTCACCATAAAAGGTCATAACTAATCAATGTCGTTCTTCTAGGGAAAGATATTTCATTACTCTGTTCCCCAGTAGCAGCGCTAGAAGATGTTGGTCCTAAGGTCTACACCTGACTGCTAAAGGGAAAAGCTAAGACACCTATCTGTTTGGAATGATTATTCCTAGTTTTTTTGGTAAACTTAAGGATAGATTTTCCAGGATGGTACTTTGGTAGGGAAAGACACATAGTGTAAAAGTAGGTTCTCCTTTTCTAATGGTATGGATATTGAATGACAATTGAGGGTATGCGAAGACACACACACACATACAACAACAACAAGCAATGCAATGAACCACTCACTGTGCAAAAACTAAGACTTAAGATAATATCTCAAGTCCTAGACAGATACCTAGATGCAGATCATTCCACATGTTTCAAAATACTGGATCTTTTATTGAACAATAGATGTATAACAGGTTGAATAACCAAAAAAGATAAACTAAAACAATAGCTGAAATAATAAGAAAATGTACATTGCACACATCACAAAATATGCATTCAAGATAAGTATCAACACCTAAATATTTGAGTAAGAAACACAATTGTCATCAACATATATTCATCAGCTAGAAAAATTTACAATTAACTGGCACAGGTCCAATCCTTCTGTTGCTTCTACTTTCTTTCCAAAAAATTCCAACCCCTAAAACATTCAAGGACCCCCTATTTAACAAAGTTGCAGAGGTTCCCATCCTTAGGGGATTGAGACCTAGTGTTTGGTAACTGCTCGTAGGAAAAATTATTAACTTAATAAGACCCTGGAATTAATCAACAAGAGTGGTTCTTATCACACACATAATACCACTCTTTTATATAATCTAAGAAAATGTTGGAATTAATCAACCAAAACTAATATTGTCTCTGAGATAGAACTGACGCATGTGCTGGAGGAATTGAATGGCAGAAAATAGGCTTTGGAGTGACATACCAAAGCTTTGTGTTGAATAATGGCATGCATGAGAGATTTTTTGAGGTCTATGGAGGTGACGGACTGCATGGGCATATATCTTCTTGAGGAAGACATAGTCTTCTGAAGTGTTCTGGAGCCAATCTGCATCGACCTGGGACCAAGACTTAACTCTCTTTCTGTGTCTAAGATTTCAGAGGCTAAGATCACTCTATCTCTACTGTAACTATCCCTTCTCCTCACTTTCTCTGTGATGAATTGGTTGTGAAAAGGAAGACATAGAGGTGAGCATCCAATAGGAAGACAAGATGCATGGAGGTAGATTACATGGATGTGGGAGGTAATAGGTGGCATGTGATGAGAGGAGGTGTAGATGCGGACAGGTGGACGGTATTGGGAGTGTGATTGGGAACATGTGTCATGTAGTGATAGGTGAGAGTAGTGGTAAAGTGTGAATGGGAGACATGTGTCGAGTTGGGAAAGGGGTGGTATATATGTGGGAGGTGACATATGTGAGTGTAGGACATGTGTTACGTGGTGAGAGGAGCGATATCGGTAGGCAATCTGACATAATTCTATGGGGGGGTAGGTGATAAGTGGATTAGAGAAGGGGGGGTCTGAAATCCTGAGGATCCACCACGCTAGGTAGTTCCTGCGGTGGGGAAACCATTTTTTCAGACAACGCCCCCCCCCCCCCC
>ML813351.1:100809-117645 GCA_009831015.1 Picea engelmannii | reverse complement strand
ATTTTTTTTTTTTTTTTTTCTCTTAACATATAATATATTATTGATTAAAATTAATTAGATTTAATTTATATGGTTGAGAGGAGTGTTATTCTTCCCACCTAAATTCAATTTTTACAAGTAACAAATTAAACTTTAAAAATATATTATTATAACAATTTTGAATAGTACTATTAATATGTCTTTATTACCTATATAATAATGATGCTATTGATTCTATTACTAAAATTGATATTGTGACTCTATTCAAAGGATCCGAATTCATGTTATCTCTCGATTCACAACCTTTATTATGAAATATGTGACTCACCCTTTATCAGGAGATATGTAAAAACCTTTATCACGAAATATGTGACTCACCCTTTATGAGGAGATATGTAAAAAGGGAAAAAAATATACTAAATCAAGGAGGGTGACTAGTGAAACAAATTGTTTTTCAAAAAATATATTAAATGGACAATGTTATAAGTAAGAACCTCAATAAACTGTAAGTAGCACGGTAACCCACCCAACAAGGGTCGAGGCATCGTGAAAAAGGGTCGAGGCATCATGAAACTTACTGGGGTGTAACTCTATCCCAAGGGTTGTCTATCCTTCTAGATTTATCACAATGGGCCAAGATGTACATACTCTACCCTCTCCGGATTTGAACATGTGACCTCCTAAGAGGAAAAACATGTTCTTAACCATTAGGCCCACTCAAGCTATACAAAATATATATCACTCTTATTCATTGAAAAAAAATCACTGCTAATTCATGTAGGTTGCATTACTTAGCGACATGTAGGTTGCATTACTTAGTGACATTAACCTTGATCTCTATCGAAGCCCATCTTACATCAGATTTGGATTCCCATTTTGGATAGATCCCAATAAATACTCTGAGATTATTCCTGATGGATTATAATGCTTCTTTGGTCCAACACCCAAAGGGGAGTCTTCGTAATATGGCCCAAACCCTCATAATATTTACAACCTACGGTACACTTTCGCAAAACCAGACTTGAAGGTCCCCAATTCCAATTCTTTTCCATCCAAACCCTTATCATAGTGTCTCATACTACATTCCCACATAATGTCCCAATGAGGGTTATATATGCATATCATGTAACTTCCTTGACCTAACATCCCAACCTACAATCATTTGGAGCTTTCCAACCCTCGATTTGTTATAGTTTATTTTTCGATTTGACCAGGCTACGGAGCCTGATTCCGGGCCTCTCGTATCCAAGCTCAAGCTCTCTCTCTTTCTTCCAGCCTAATTCAGAGAATTAGATGAAGGCAAAGATCAAGAAGTGGCACTATTTTTGGAGTCCTAGGGAAATTTTCCTTCATTAAAGGAGGGAACCAGGCTCAGATTTGGCTCGGATTCACCAAATGGATCATTAAAGTTTCCTCCCTCGGAGTGCAGATAACTGTACCATGTGTGTTGGCTCAAGGCCTTCCCCATAACTCATCATCTGTGCAAAAGGCACGAGATGCGAATGGAATGATCCCATAGCTGAGGTTTTCCTCATCATCTATATCCATTTCACATGACCTAAATCTTACTGATGTCATCCAGAGGCCTGGAAAGGACAAACGATAAATATCCTACCCATGAAACATAGAAGCCAATCTTGAGACTGGAGTCTGGCTACTGGAAGAAGGGAGAGAGAGAAAGTTATGTGGGGAAGGATTTAGGGTCTTAGGCCCTCGGACCTATGATTTCCTCAGAATGGGGAAAGGGATCCCTGTCGCTCGTGCCCGAGGCCCTCACTCCTTCAGCCTATTGTTGAACCTCCATGTGAGCCCGAGCTACCAAAATTGCAGACCTCATGCATTCCACTACGTAAATGGCCTTATTTAATAAAGAAGACCCTTTTTACATTAAATAACCATCCATTGGTATATAATGGGCCTTATTCAAAGAAGATGGCATTATACATTAATTAACTAACTCATGTCTAGCCTAAAATAGGGAGGTTAGGGTAGGAGCCTAAAAATATACCCACACACTACTTCAATGCAAAAATAATAGGCTTTCACCGATTTGTGAATATTACAACAAATGAGATCACTACAACACCAAGCTAAGAATTAGTCATTTCTTCCACAAAAAAATATTTCTTCATTGATATGTAGATGATCCAACATGTGTGGATTTTGTGGGGGTTCAAGGGGATTTTTGGGTGGGTTGCACCTTTCAACACTTACGAATTAGGAAATTTCACATATCACTTCTTTCATATCCTCCAATCTATAAGTATGCTCTGACTTGGATTTAAGACAAGGTATTTGACTCTTGCATCATACGCCTCTTCCATCCAATTACGAACCTACCTCTAGTTCCACATTTTCATTAGTGGGGGAGGTGGGATCATACCAATACCAAATGGTTATTCATCATTGTGGTGTAACAAGACTAAATTTCTCCCTTACATAGACTACAACTCTCAATTATCTTCAAATGATGAATCTCCCCATCTATAGTTGAAAAAAAAACATTGTATGATATCTCTCTCAAATGATTCTTGCAACTCAAGTGTTATGATCCAATCCATCCCATTTATGGAAGTTGAGTTTGAACATAACGAAAACTTTCTCATATTTGATTCTATCCATGTTAAAATTTAATGGTTGTTAAATAAATACATGTGACTATGAAGCCTATTGTGTAAAATTAGCCGAATTTTCCCAACATTGAAATAAGGCTTGGATACAACACTATGGAATCCCCATTCATGAGACAAGGGGACACTATCATGTCATTAAAATCTCAACCCTCAAGAGACTATCTCACCATAATAACACAAATGTGCTCTTCCATGGAGGCCCAGAATTCATTTAAATGCATGTATAGTGTGCAATAGTAAAAATGAAACAAAATTAACAAGCATGGATTAATATATTTAATTGCAATCAAGTGTCGGTGTTTTAAATTAAGAATAACCACACACAACATTCATAATCCATGTAAATTTATAATAGAAAATAACATTCATTTGGAAATTTGTCAATAAAGATAGAACACTTATCTTTATCCAAAGATGGTCCAAAAAACTCATTGTGTATGAGAAATTTTCCACGCAACCATAGGCATCGAGGGTATATTCCACCCCCATGCCAAGCTATGAGGCCACATTGAAATAAGGCTCGGATACAACACTATGGAATCCCCATTCACGAGACAAGGAGACACAATTATGTCATTAAAATATCAACCCTCAAGAGACTAACTCACCATAATAGCACAAATGTGTTATTCCATGGGGGCCCAAAATTCATTTAAATGCATGTATAAGGTGCAATATTAAAAATGAAATAATATTATCAAGGAGGGATTAATAGATTTAATTGCAATCAAGTGCCCTTGTTTTGAATTAAGAATAACCACAAAAAACATGCATAATCCATGTAAATTTATAATAGAAATTAACATTCAATTGCAAAATCATCAATAAAGATAGAACACTTATCTTTATTGGAAGATGGTCCAAGAAACTCATTGTGTATGAGAAACTTTCCACCCAACCATAGGCATTGAGGGCAGCTCCGACCCCCATGCCAAGCTATGAGGCCACCAGGGTGAAGGAATTCAAGCTACATATTCTAAGCTCACTAGACCCAACCCATTTCTCTCATGGCTTATTCGATCTACTCACTATAGAGATGACGTAGGCGTGCTCTTCAAGCACGTCCGCTCACAGGATCTTTCCTCCTTCCTTGGCCCAAAGAATTGAAAGGCTCTTCTATTTCCCTATCGGAAAATTTTCACCCACAACAACTCTCTCACGGGATCTCCCTTTCTTCTATCGGGAAATCGAACTTCGTGACTTCGCGATTCCTGTGGTCATGCGTTTGTTTCTCGCGATTCTTCGAAATCCGATGTAAGTCAATGCTGGCCCTTTACTTTGCTATCGGGGTTCCTCCTATCAGGATTTCAGCACTTGCGATGTCCAAAACAACTCGCTTTACCACCCCCCGATCCCCGATACACTGAAACTCCGATGCGCTCATGAGTTTGACCTGTCCACGTCCCTGTCACTTCATCGGGATTTCGAACTTCGCTATATCATGAATCCTAATGTCTATGGTTTCAAGACTTTCCTTTTCCCGAATTTCGAACCAGTATGCCACTTGTCCTCTCACCGATTCCTATGGCCCCACGCTCGTTTAGTTGTCGGGATATCGCGTTTCGCGATGTCGCGATTCCTGATGCAACGCTTTCCTTGTCTCCAAGACTCCCGAATTGTCGAACCTCGACTTCTTCAGATCTTTCGATCGAGCGGTGAACCGGCACGTGTCTTACCTGAGATCCACAACTATGATCCCTTCACTGTTGCGAGACTCAAAAAGGTCTCGAATTCTTGACCTTTGAATTCCCGATGCCTCAATATCCCAATGCCTTCCCAGATTTTCCCCTCTGCTCACGAAGGCTTAAACCCTATGCAACTCCTGCCAAATCAGACGATTGATGGGTAGCTATGTGCAAATCCGACAGTCCACAATCCCTTGAGCTTAAACTCCAGACGTAACCGTATCCTCCTCGCTTCTCTGGAAGATCTAACAGCTGGCGGGGTTTCGCTAATTCTCCCCACTGATTCATGACTATCGATCTCTTCCCTTTGATGATTTCTACGGAGGACCAAGTGTTCCTCCTCAATAATTTGTCTTTCTACACGCAAAATTGCGGCACCTGTTAAAACACTTCACGGCACGAACTTCCTGTGCGATCCTTCAACAGATTTGAAGGTCTTATCCCTCCTGCGATTTTCACAACTTCGAGCCTCAAAGAGGGTCCTTGCACGCACTCCTTGCACACCAGATTTTCAAACACTTCAAGTGCTTGAATTCCTTCGACCCTGCGCACACCTGCAGCAACAATCCTTCAATGCTCCGCTCATATTCACAACTGAGACTTTCCTTAGCCTGCGCACTCCTTGCATGGCTCCTATAACCCAATTTCACTTCTGGGTGAACAAGAACAAGAGTTAAACTATCCGAGCCTTCTGTCAACGCACTCTTTGCAGACGACTTCAACTGCAGTCCTTGCAGGAATCCTTGCTTAGATAGAGAAACAATTGAAATTCATTTCTCCTACTTCCTTTCTTAGATTTCAAACACTCAGCAAGAAATCATTCATACATAGCATGTAAAACAAATGCATAACAGGAAGTAAATACTCATGAGCATAGCATTCAGCATACATACACAGAGAACAAACACAAAACCATAGATTTGAATTAAACTCTTCTATTAATTCAAGCTCTGTACATGGGTGTTCTTCCACAACTCTCTTCTTTTCTTCTATGCTCCTCCTGCTTCAATTATATTACAAATGCACAATGAGGGTGTCTATATCTCGTTTCCCTCTTTCCTTCTAAAACCGTCTAATCTAATATTAAATTCTATCTACCTATTTCATCTCAACATAAATGCCTCCATCTACTTCAGATGAGAGCGGGACGCTCAAGGTATGATTACAACATGAAAGTACGCCTCTCTTTAATATCACATTTAAGGTTGGCGCATTGTCTTCGAGACAATTTCAAAACTTGTGCTAGTCTTGTCCAGCTTTCCTTCACTTCTGCGCTGGCTCGCTTGTCGTGAGAGATGCTCCTGCATCATACTCCCTCGCTTGAAAATCTTCATGGGCTCTTGTCCATGAGCTCCTGCATGGTATGTCCATGCTTCTGTATCTCTGCTTCATTCTCCCAAATGGCATATTCAACTGGATGGCCCTTCTACTTGAGCAGATACTCAAAGTATTGCTTTCGCCTGGTCCTCTTACCCACTTGTTTCTCCAGTATCCGCTCCATCTGTGGCTTATCTGCAACTGGCATATGCTTTTGCCACTGAACCTCTGACTATTCATCACTTCCAGTCTCTGTTTCCCTAGCTCTGTATGGGTATAAATATGAGATATTGAATATCGGAGAAATTTCGATCCCATCGGGTAATTCAATCTCATAATCTTTTTCTCCAATTTTCTTCAAGACCTTGTAGGGTTCAATTTTCTTCATCTTCAATTTATTGTATGTTCCCCTCGGGAACCTTTCCTTTCTCAAATGTGCCATAATTAAGTCACCAACCTCAAATTGAAATTGTCTTCTATGATGATTGGCTCTGCATTTATATGCTTGGCTTGATTTCAGCAGTCGCTCCTTCACCTGGCTGTGAAGTTCTTTCATCGCCTCAGCGAATTCTTCTGCATTAGCGCTCCTAGTTGCAGTCTGTTCTGAATCCCTCAATTCAAAAATTCCCCTCGGCTGCATGCCATAAACAATTTGAAATGGACTTTCCCCTGTACTCCTATTCACTGAGTCGTTATACGCAAACTCTGCCTATGGCAATATATTGTCCCAACTGCTGTGGTGCTCTGTCACCAAGCTTCTTAGCAAATCTCCCAGACTTCTGTTTACCACTTCTGTCTATCCATTCGTCTGAGGATGATAAGCCGAGCTAAATAACAAGTTAGTTCCTAGCTTCTTCCATAAGGTTCTCCAGAAATTCCCTATGAACTTCGTATCTCTGTCCGAAACTATGCTCCTTGGCAAGCCGTGAAGTCGAATGACTTCTTTGAAAAACAGGTTCGCGATGTGAGTCGCGTCACTGGTTTTCTGACATGGGATAAAATGTGCCATCTTGTAAAATCTATCCACCACCACAAATATCGAATCACAACCTCTTTGTGTTCTTGGAAACCCCAATACAAAATCCATGCTAATCGCATCCCACGGCCTTTCAGGTATGGGCAATGGTTGATAAAAACCCGCATTCTGCTTCCTCCCCTTCAAATGCTAGCAAATCCTGCATCTGTCCACAAATATCTTGACCTCTGATCGCATCCCTGGCCAAAAGTATGACTCTCTCAGCTTTGCGAATGTCTTTTCATGACCGAAGTGTCCGGCCAATCCTCCGCTGTGTTTCTCCTTCAACAGGTTCTCCCTCATGGAACAATTTGGAATACACAGTTGATTGCCTTTAAACATCAATCCTTCCTAGATCATGTATTCGGCCCACTGGATTCTATCTCTGAGAACTGGATTCTCAGTTGCTTCATATGCTTCCTTGAAGTCTGGATCATCTACGTACATGTCTCTGAGATCATCAAAACCCAATGTTTTGACTTTGAATTCCTGCAACAACAAACACTTCCTGCTCAAAGCATCAACAACTTTGTTAGCAGTACCAGAAATATGTTTAATCACAAATGTAAAATTCTGCATGTATTCAACCCACTTAACATGCCTCTGATTCAACTTCTCCTGTTGAGTCACAAACTGTAATGCATGGTTATCACTATACAAAACAAATTCCTTCGGAATCAAATAGTGCCTCCACTTTTTCAATGCCTGAATGATGGCATAAAATTCCTTATCATATGTGGAGTACTTCACTTTTGCTTCATTCAACTTCTCGTTGAAATATGCAATTGGCCTGTCCTCTTGACTCAAGACTGCTCCTATCACAAATCCTCTTGCATCGCATTTCACTTGAAATGTTTTTCGGAAATTCAACAACACCAAAACAGGTTGTTCCGTGATCTTCCATTTCAATAGATTGAAACTCTTCTCAGCCTCTTCTATCCAGTGAAAATTTTTATGTCTTTTCTTCACTGTATCCATCATCGCTGCACTGATTCCACTGAAATTCCTAATTAACTTTCGGTAGAAACTAGCCAACCTGTGAAAACTTCTCACCTCAAATATGTTCCTCAGTGATGGCCAATTTTTGATTACCTCCACCTTATCTGGGTCCATCCTCAACTCATTTTCCGAAATAACAAATCCCAAGTAAATGAGCTCTGTCTTCATAAATGAGGATTTCTTCATGTTTATCAACAACTTCTCCTGCTGTAGCTTCTGCATCACTGTAGCCAAATGCTCTAAGTGTTCACTCACTAATCTACTATAGATCAGTATGTCATCCAAATACACAATGACAAATTTCCCGATGAACTCCCTCAGGACTTCGTTCATCAACCTCATGAAGGTACTTGGTGCATTTGTTAAGCCAAACGGCATAACAAGCCATTCATACAACCCTTCATTTGTTTTGAATGCTGTCTTCCACTCATCACCTTCTCTCATGCGAATCTGATGATATCCGCTTTTCAAATTGATCTTTGAAAAATACTTTGCTACACTTAAGCAATCCATCAAATCATCCATTCTCGGCAATGGAAATCTGTACCTGATCATTATCTTATTGATCACTCTCGAGTTGGTACACATCCTCCAGCCCCCGTCTTTCTTTGGACTGAGTACTGTTGGAACATCACACAGACTCAAGCTTTCCCTGACCAAACCTTTGTCCAACAACTCTTGGACTTGTCTTTTGACCTCTTCATTCTCTTACGACGTCAATCTATACACGACTTTATTTGGTAAACTGGATCCTAGTATGAGATTGATATGATGACTCACACTTCTCATCGGTGGAAACGAACAAGGTAATTCGTCCACTACTATGTCAGCGAACTCTTCCAGCAGTTCCTGAACTTCTCTTGGCAAATCATCTACCCTTATGCTAGTCAGAACAATCCTCGGTTTCCTGGCCATAAATAATTTCGGTTCTTCTTTCTTCTTCACCTCAGTAAGAAGTTCCTTCCCACTCATGAGAAGTACAGTGTTAGTTCTGGTTTTACCTCCTTGTCCTTAATTGGAAGCAACATATGAGTTCTCCCATTCTTTTCTAAGGTATATGTATTCATCCTCCCATCATGAATCACATTTCTATCATATTGCCACAATCTACCCAACAATAGATGACAAATATCCATAGGAATAACACCACACAAGATTTTATCATTATATCCACCTATCTTGAATTCAACTAAACATTGTTTAGTGACATTTACCTGGTGTCCCTTCTGTAGCCACAAAATTCTGTATGGGCTCGGATGATCAATCGTCTCCAGCTCCAGATTCTCTACCATCTCGTTCGAAACAAGATTATCTATGCTATCGCTGTCTATAATGACCTTGAACACCCTGTCCTTGGTCTTGCAAGCAGTCCTAAAAAGTCTGGTCCTTTGGACTAAAATCTCCACCTCCTTCTCTGGTGTTAAGAGAACTTTCCACATCATCAATGACCTTCCGCCTTTAGCATCTTCCGCCTCAACATCTCGCCTCTGTGCTTCGGTGATGTGAGCTTCTCCAGTTTCTTTCTTTTTCTCTGGACACTCGAATGACTTGTGCCCATTCTTTCCACATGTGAAGCATGTTATTACTCCACCTCTTCCTCTTCCTCTACCTCTGGTACAAGGAAAAGTGTTGTTGTCAACATAATCTCCTCTCTGCTCAGTATGTTGTCCTCTTTGCTCAGCGTATTGCCCTCACTGTGAACTTCCACCTCTCTCGACTGGAGTCTGAGGTTTCTTCTAGTCTTCCTTGGGCTTCTGATATTTTTCTTGGGCAACCGATTTGCCTCTGGGCTGACTTCTACCTCGGCCCCTTTGACCTTTCTTTTGGCTCAACTTCTCTTCAGCTTTCAGAGCCATCTCATAAGAATCCTCCACAGTCCAGATGGTTACCATGCTCATCTCATCCTGAATGTCGTATCTCAGACCATTCATGTATCTGGCAACTTTCTCATCATCGTTCTCCCGATGACCTGCTCTGATGTTCAGTCTGTAGAATTCCTCAGTGTATTATTTCACTGTCATCAGCTTTTGTCTTAGGTTCTGCATTCTCCTGAATAGAGTAATTTTATAGTCCCTGGGGATGAATTTTGCTTTCATCTTCACAATCATCCTATCCCAGCTTTTGATATTTCTCTTGCCCTTGCAGCGTCTGTCAGCTTGTAGCTCATTCCACCACAATGTTACGTGTCCCTTTAACCTCATGAGAACATGCCTAGCCTTCTTATCTTCTTCAACATCTTCATAGTCGAAGTATGTGTCAAGAGCTCTAATCCAGTCTAGAATCTCTTCTGCATCCAAGTTTCCCTCATAAACTGGAATGTCCATCTTTTCTTTTGCACCCATCCTTGCAATAGCTTTGATTAAACATTCATTTGCTGCATCCTCAGCTGCAACTTCTTCTTCACGTTCAGCTTCAACTTCACTTTTGAAATCACTAAGATCCCCAACGCCAACTGTGCGTCTTTGTGTTGTCTCCATGTCCTCGAGTCTGGCTCGTAGATCACACATTTCCCTCTCCATTTCTGGATTCTGCACTTGCCTACCCCTTCTTCTCAGGTTTTCCCTTTCCTCTGGGTCAGGTGATTTCCTATCCCTTCTCCTTGGTGGCATGGTGAATCCTTCCCTTCTCTGCTATAGAAAGCAAAGACTCCTTTTTGGGCTCTGATACCACTTGACGCAGGCACGCTCTTCAAGCACGTCCGCTCATAGGATCTTTCCTCCTTCCTTGGCCCAAAGAACTGAAAGGCTCTTCTATTTCCCTATCAGTAAATTTTCACCCACAACAACTCTCTCACGGGATCTTCCTTTCTTCTATCGGGAAATCGGATTTCGCGACTTCGCGATTCCTGTGGTCACACGTTTGTTTCTCGCGATTCTTCGAAATCCGATGTAAGTCAATGCTGACCCTTTACTTCGCTATCAGGGTTCCTCCTATCGGGATTTTGGCACTTGCGATGTCCAAAACAACTCGCTTTACCACCCCCTGATCCTCGATACACTGAAACTCTGATGCACTCGTGAGTTTGACTTGTCCACGTCCTTGTCACCTCGTCGGGATTTCAAACTTTGCTATATCACGAATCCTGATGTCTATGGTTTCGAGAATTTCCTTTTCCCGAATTCCGAACCAGTATGCCACCTTTCCTCTCACTGATTCCTATGGCCCCACGCTGCTTTAGTTGTCGGGATATTGCGTTTCGCGATATCGCGATTCCTGATGCAACGCTTTCCTTGTCTCCAGGACTCCCGAATTATCGAACCCAGACTTCTTCATATCTTCCGATCGAGCAGTCAACTGGCACGTGTCTTACCTGAGATCCACGACTATGATCCCTTCGTTGTTGCGAGACTCAAAAAGGTCTCGAATTCTTGACCTCTGAATTCCCGATGCCTCAATATCTCGATGCCTTCCCAGATTTTTCCCTCTGCTCACGAAGGCTTAAACCCTATGCAACTCCTGCCAAATCGGACGGTTGATGGGTAACTATGTGCAGCTCCGACAATCCACAATCCCTTGAGCTTAAACTCCGAACGTAACCGTATCCTCCTCGCTTCTCTGGTAGATCTAACGGCTGGTGGGGTTTCGCTAATTCTCCCCACTGATTCCTGACTATCGATCTCTTCCCTTTGATGATTTCTACGGAGGACCAAGTGTTCCTCCTCAATAATTTGTCCTTCTGCACGCAAACTTGCGACGCCTGTTAAAACACTTCATGACACGAACTTCCTGTGCGATCCTTCAACATATTTGAAGGTCTTATCCCTCCTGATATTTTCACAACTTCAAGCCTCAAAGAGGGTCCTTGCATGCACTCCTTGCACGATAGATTTTCAAACACTTCAAGTGCTTGAATTCCTTCGACCCTGCGCACACCTGCAACAACAATCCTTCAATGCTCCGCTCAGATTCACAACTGAGACTTTCCTTAGCCTGTGCACTCCTTGCACGGCTCCTATAACCCAATTTCACTTCTGGGTGAACAAGAACAAGAGTTAAACTATCTGAGCCTTCTGTCAACGCACTCCTTGTGGATGACTTCAACTACACTCCTTGCAGGAATCCTTGCTCAAATAGAGAAACAATTGAAATTCATTTCTCCTACTTCCTTTCTCAGATTTCAAACACTCAGCAAGAAACCATTCATACATAGCATGTAAAACAAATGCATAACTGGAAGTAAATACTCATGAGCATAGCATTCAACATACATACACAGAGAACAAACACAAAACCATGGATTTGAATTAAACTCTTCTATTAATTCAAGCTCTGTACATGGGTGTTCTTCCACAACTCTTTGCTTTTCTTCTATGCTCCTCCTGCTTCAATTATATTACAAATGCATAATGAGGGTGTCTATATCCCGTTTCCCTCTTTCCTTCTAAAACTGTCTAATATAATATTCAATTCTATCTACCTATTTCATCTCAACATAAATGCCTCCATCTACTTCAGACGAGAGCGGGATGCTCAAGGTCTGATTACAACATGAAAGTACGCCTCTCTTTAATATCACATTTAAGCTTGGCGCATTGTCTTCGAGACAATTTCAAAACTTGTGCTGGTCTTGTCTAGCTGTCCTTCACTTCCGCGCTGGCTCGCTTGTCGTGAGAGATGCTCCTGCATCAAGAGAACTCTAATCCTATAATCCAGTGATCAAATAACCATGACACTTCCTTCCACTACCCTACACAACAAAAGGAAGGTCCTACCCTTATTTTCTTAATAGCCCCTCATGGATATGCATCCCTTCTAGTGCCCTTCAATGTAGGAAAAAAAACTCAATTTTTTGAATGCCTTAAATTGGGAATAATTTGGAAGAATATAACTTCACTCTCAAGCAACCAATGCCTATCTATAGCCTATGGGAGAAGGTTTCCCAACTCACTAAGACTCTATACTCATCTACAAACTCTCTACCTCTTCCCCAAGATATTCAAATTCCCCAATAGTATATCTTCTGGTGCCAAACCCTACCTCTGAAATCCAAGTATAGGGAGCCAATCAGTCCCTCTCTCACATTAACCTCGATCTGTATCCAATCCCATCTTCTATTAGCTTTGGATTCCCAATTTGGCTCGATCCCAATAAATACTCTAAGATTATTCTTGATGGATTATAATGCTTCTTTGTTCCAAAACCCAAAGGGGAGTCTCATTAATATGGCCCAAACCCTCATAATGTTTACAACCTCATGTTGAGGATCAAACTCAATGGTCCACTTTCACAGAACCAGACTCGAAGGTCCCCAATTCCAATTATTTTCCAAAAGAATTCCACAACCATCCACCAAATGTGGGATGAAATAAATCCATCCCCTTATCATGATGTGGAACTAAGGGATATAACCTAACCACAACTACCAATTCTTTTCCATCCATACCCTTAATGGAGTGTCTCATACTACCGTCCCACATAATCTCCCAATGAGGGTTATATCTGCATATCGTGTAACTTCCTTGACCTAACATCCCAACCTACAATCATTTGGAACTTTCCAACCCAAGATTTGTTATAGTTTATTTTTCAGTTCGAACGAGATACCGAGCCTGATTCCAGGCCTTTCTTATCCAAGCTCAAGTTCTCTCTCTTCCCGCCAGCCTAATTCAAAGAATTAGACAAAGGGAAAGATCAAGAAATGGCATTATTTTTGGAGTCCTTGGGAAAGTTTCCTTCATTAAAGGAGGGAACTGGGACCGGATTTGGCTCGGCTTCACCAAATGGATCATTAACTTTTCCTCCCTTGGAGTGCAGATACCGATATTATGTGTGTTGGCTTGAGGCCTTCCTCAAAACTCGTCATCTGTGCAAAAGGCCCGAGATGTGAATGAAATGATCTCATAGTCGAGGTTTTCCTCATCATCTAGCTCCATTTCACATGAACTAAATCTTATTGACTTCATCTAGAAGCTTGACAAGGACAAACGAGAAATATCCTACCCGTGAAACATAGAAGCCAAGCCTAAGACCAGACTCTGGCTATTGGAAGAAGGGGGAGAGATACATTTTTGTGGGGAGAGATTTAGGGCCTTAGGCCCTCGGACCTATGATTTTCTCATAGTGGGGAAAGGGATCCCTGTGGCCCGGGCCTGAGGCCCTCGCTCCTTGCATTCCACTACGTAAATGGCCTTATTTAATAAATAATATCTCTTTACATTAAATAACCATACATTAGTATATAATGGGCCTTATTCAAATAAGATGGCCTTATACATTAATTAACTAACTCTTAGCTAGCTTGAAATAGGGAGGTTAGGGTAGGACCCTAACAATATACCCACCCACTACTACAATGAAAAAATAATAGTCTTTCATCGATTTGTGGATATTGCAACAAACGAGATCACTATAAGACCAAGCTAACCATTTGTCATTTCTTCCACAAAAATTTGTTGCTTCATTGATATGTAGATGATCCAACATGTGTGGATTTTATGGGGGTTCAAGGGGATTTTTGGGTGGGTTGCACCTTTCAACACCTACCAATTAGGCAATTCCACATATCACTTCCTTCATAACCTCCAATCTACAAGTATGCTCTGACTTGGATTTAACACAAGGTGTTTGACTCTTCCATCATACGCCTCTTCCATCCAATTATGACCCTACCTATAGTTCCACATTTGCATTAGTGGGGGAGGGGGGATGATACCAATACTGAATGGTTATTCACCACTGTGGTGTGACAAGACTAAGGTTCTCCCTTACATAGACTACAACTCTCATTTATCTTCAAATGATGAGTCTCCCCATCCATAGATGAAAAAAAACACAGTTTGTTATCTCTCTCAAATGATTCTTGCAACTAAAGTGCTATGATCCAATCCCATTTATGGATTTCAAGTTTGAACATAACGAAACCTTTCTCACATTTGATTTTATCCATGTTAAAATTTAATGGTTGTTAAATAACTACATGCGACTATGAAGCCTATTGTGTAAAATTACCCAAATTTTCCCAACATTGAAATAAGGCTCGGATACAACACTATGGAGTCCCCATTCATGAGACAATGAGACACGATCATATCATTAAAATCTCAACCCTCAAGAGACTATCTCACCATAATAACACAAATGTGCTCTTCCATGGAGACCCAAAATTCATTTAAATGCATGTATAACGTGCAATAGTAAAAATGAAACAAAATTAACAAGCATGGATTAAGAAAAAAAATTCAATTTGTTGAATGCCTTTTGGGAATAATTTGGAAGAATATAACTTCACTCTCAAGCAACCAATGCTACGGGTGAAGGTTTCCTAACTCACGAAGCCTCTATACTCATCTACAAACTCTCTACCTCTTCCCCAAGATCTTCAAATTCCTCATTCACGATATTAATTTTTGGTCATCCTCAAATTTCTAATTAATAACAAGAGATAGAGAACACAACATGGAAGTTGGATAGCTTTGAATATTATAAAGGTGAAAATGAATTAACATTAAGTGACTTGAAAGTATAACACTGAATTGGGTTGAATGAAGTACTTTGGCTCTATTAAAAATTACTTCACTAATTAATTTCATATGATATAATTAAATTATTTAAATAATTTTTAAATATAATTACTCCCCTAATTAATTCTATATGATATAGTTAAGTTATTTAAATAATAATAATAACAATAATAATCTATTTTTAAGATCTCGACCAAGTCAAATACCAAATTGTACCAAATTGATGTATAAAACCCAAAATTATTTAAATTACCTAAAATTATTATAGATAATTTAACTATAATGAATATTCAAAATCAATACAAAACTTATAAAAATGATACAAAACTTATAAAAATGTTGTGATTGAGAAATTAATATATTTCCATAATAATAATAAATACCATATAATGTGGTTTATTAATGGACAAATCAAAGTTCCTTTCTCGTCGGCTGGAAATTAGGTTACCACTGGTCATGCCCAACGTCCACACATTATATATTTAACTCCACTTTCATATTTTCCACTTGCTTCGTTCACTTTCATGTTCGCAGCTTTATCTCTGGTAAAAATTTGGGTGAACTTGATTGGGAAATAAGCGTGTTTGAAGTGCTCTAATGGAGGTTATTCCAGACGATCTCGTTCGAAAGTGCTTGCTAAGAGTGCCTTACGCGTCACACGATGACTTGAAAGTTGTGTGCAGAAGCTGGGAGGCTATCGTGAGTAGCCCTAAGTTCTATGCGGAAAGAAAGATATCTGGAACGAGCGAGCAACTTCTGTGCTTGATTCAAAGAGATCTGAGGGCTCATCTCGCCTTCGTAATAAGGGTTCATGACCCTCTCACTGGCACCTGGGAAAGGCTACCGCCCATTGATGATCCCCTCTTTGCTGGAATAACAGCATGGTCTCAGTGCGTTGCTGTGAACCGGAAGCTGGTTCTTATAGGTGTATTCTATCCGTTTAACAGGACTTTGACGAAGTGTGTATACATTTATGACTTTGAGTCTGCCAAATGGAGCCGCAGAGCTGACATGCCTACAGCTCGATCCTTCTTTGCCCCTTTTGTGTCTCTTCTTCCACCGGACTTGTCTACGTCGCTGGCGGGAACAATGAGCGTAGCGACCCTCTGGCGGCTGCAGAAGCTTATAACGTGGAGGAAGACAAGTGGGAAATTCTGCCTCCTATGATCCAACCGCACGGTCAGGGATGCTACGGTGTTTTCATGGATGGTAAATTCATGGTGTTAAGCAGAGACAGAAGTGAAAAAGTTTTCGACCCGAGTGTGGCAACGTGGAGACGGTGGGAAGATATGATTAGTTTCAGGGTAGATTTATGGAGAAGTTTTGCGGTTGCTTTTTCTGCTTCCGGTGAGTTGTACGCTTTCAGTGAATGACAACAACAGGTGATGAAGTATGATGGTGAAAAAAAAGTTTGGACTGCTGTAGCTTCTCTTCCGCGACATATTTACCTCTTTAAGTGTGCTACACAGTGGCGTGACCATATTTTTGTAAGCGGGATGGACAACCCCGGTAAACACATCTCTTATCTGTTTAAGCCGTCAACGGGGCAGTGGATTCAAGTTAACGGTGATGGTGAGGAAGGTTCTGTGGGCGTGATCGTATCTGCAACAACTGTGGAGATTTGAATGATATTAGTGAAATAAATTTATTATTTTCTTGTTTTTTTTTTTAGGATTTTTGGGATATAAATAAATTTAGACCATATATATTTGAACAAAATAACTAATTTTTTTTGTTGTTTAAATTGC
>ML813351.1:26880-55229 GCA_009831015.1 Picea engelmannii | reverse complement strand
CGGGAAGTTGATGCACCAACTTACCCAAACGGGGCCCACATGACTTTTGGCGCTTCATCTCCTAGGGTTAGGTTTTTGGATGTCTAGGACTTTTGGCATTCCTGATTATTGTAAAAATGCCTCTAGAGCCTCATTGTAATCATCTTCTTGCGAATGCAAGTAGCCGTCACATCTCTTCTCAGTGATAAGCTGCCACCATTCTAGCGAGTCTTTCACTCTGTATTTTTACAGTCTCTGTACATTTCTTTCATCAATAGAAATCGTGTATTACTGTATCTCTGTGTTTATTGTTGCATCTCTGATATATTTCTGTTATATTACTGGATATACGCGATATCTCTGTGCATTTCTTTATTATATCTCCGCTCTCATTTCGTGCCGAAAATAATCCGGATCACATGTGCAAAGAAAGAAAAAAGTGGATAAAGTCATTGCATGGTTGCATTGGAATTATGATTTCACTTGATTGGAATTTCATTTCAATAGTTAGGGTAGGTAGGTACGAATAAGCTCAGTAATACGAGCATTTCTTTTAGCAATCTGTAGTTTTTATTTTCAGCTTAGTTTCAGATTTCAGTTTGGAGCATATATAGTTTTGGGTGTGTTAGCATCAGAAGTCACTCTTGGATTGCTTGCAGGAGCAGAGCCCAACGCCCATTAGTTTTATGTCATGATAATTTTATATGGGTGATCAAATGGGTAGAGACTCGGGAAGATATCACTCTAACTCAGGGACTGGGTCTGGTATGTAAGGAACAAAGGAGATCTTGATCTAACTTCAATCAATGAGTTGATTAAAATATGAGCAGGTGGAAGACTTGGTAAGAAGAGTGAGCAAACTACCTCAGGCAATAGGCCTTTCAGTAGTTTGTAGAAGAAAAACTCTAAATGCAAGATCCTCTTGGTTCAGGGCTTCAAGAAACTGAAAGGGGGACTTGACTGGATCCTCCAATTCCAAGTCGTTCAGCGCTAAGAAAATCACAGAGACTGATTAGAAATAATGCAATTGTTACAGTGATCCAACCTACATCATCCTATAACAGTTACAACTCGACTGGATCCTCCAATTCCGAGCTGCTCTAAAACAGTGTAAACAAAGACATGAAAGAAACTGACATTCATAAGGCAAGAAGTCTCAAAAGTCCATGCATAACCAGAATAACAATGCTTCATTAAAATTTTACAACCGAGAGCCTTGCTCAACCATTGATGATTACAAAAATGGCGAAAACGCCTTCATATACTCAAAACCACCGCAGCAGCAAAAACAAGACGGTGCATTAAAACATTGTGTCTGCATGTCTTCTGATAGTCTGCGCATGCAGACTCTGGCCGATTGTGCACCTATGATAGACGCTATCAAATTTCGGACTGTCCTGTTGCAGACGAATCGACCAGCTTTTAGTCCTTTGCTAGACTTTCCATTTATGGCGGAGACAATGTCTAACCACCTCCAACAACTACAATAACTGCCCTCTTGGGATCAGGAACAGTTCTTGTCAACCCTGCCTTCTGGGACGTGGAGGTCTCCTAATGGTGCCACCTGGATTAGCTGAATGGTCTCTCTTTGGATGTTGCTTCGTTGAACTGCTGCGAGGGACCCCTATAGTGGATTTGAAAAAGGATATGATGGGAGTGATGGCGTCAACATTGTGGAGGTGACTGGGAGGGAGAGGGACACATGGTAGGAGACGAGAGGGCAATGAGCTGAGGAGGGGCCATGTGGATGGAGAGAGGGAAGTTGGACAGATGACGGGGGAAAAGGGTGGTGGTAGGTGGAGAACAGGTGGCAAAGGGGAGGACGACTCAGACAGTGACACGACAGGAAGGGGGCCCATGTTAATATTCCACCATTCTGGACCCCCCCCTGCATTAAAGGTAGAAAGGCAAGGGGGGTCCAGAATCGCATGAGAGCCGCTGATCTGGGCACCTCAATCTCCACCATTGGAAAGGTGCATGCTCGATTCCGGACCCCCCCCCCCNCCCCTCGTTAAAGGCAGAAAGTCGGGGGGGGTCCGGAATCGCATGAGAGCCGTAGATTCAGGCGGGCAGATCTTGATCGCCCCAAAGTGCTCGTTCATTAAAATGACATGCCCGCCCTCAAAACTTTGGGAAAGTGGGTTTTGGATCTTTTTCCTTCGCCCAAGGGATGCTTCTTCAGGAGAGTACCCCAATCATAATTATGTGCTAACATTAGGCTCCATGGGAGACGACACGCCCCCTGCGGGCTGCCGAGAACTCCTTTGCTGCTTCAGTGCCTTGATGTTGGGTTATGGAGTCATTTATTTAAAGCTTAAAGACAGAAAGAAAGACAATATTTACAACCGCGGAAAAAACCATGTGCGGCTCAAGAGAAAAATCTTTTTAGGAAATGCCCATTCACAGGGCCATTGAACGCTTCTTGATCCTTCAAATCCTGCAACCTGTAGGTATTATTCAATAATTCTTCGAAGATTTTGAAGGGCCCGATCCACAGGGCCTCTAATTTGTCGTGCTTGCCCTTATCTTGCTTAGGAGCATCCCATTTCAGTACCAGGTCTCCTATCTGAAACTCTTCCTTCTTGGCCTTCTTATAAAAAACCTGCTTGATCTTCTGCTGATGGTCCTGAATTCTTCCCACTACCTACTCTCTGGCCTGTTGGACTTCCACTAGCTGATGAATTCTTCTAATCATGTCATCAGGCTCCTCTTGATGATCCTGGAGGAATTTTTCTACATGAATGGCTAGCTGAGAAGGAAAAACAGCCTCTGTTCCATAGACTAATTGGAAAGGGGAAATGCCTATAGATCTCTGCGTGGTCACTCGATCGGCCCATAGAGAAAATTTCAACCTTAAATGCCAGGCCTTTTTGTTGTCCTCCAATAGGTTTTTGATGATCCTTATCGGGCTTTTGTTGGAGGACTCAGCTAAACCATTGCCCTGGGGATAGTATGGGGTGGAATGGATCAGCTTGATCCCGAATTGCTCACAGAACTGGGATAACGACTCAGCCCTGAAAGACGTTGTGTTATCAGTGACAATCTTACTTGGGCAGCCGAATCTCGTGATGAGGTCTTCCAGGAATCCAATGATTACCTTGTGGGAAGCACTCCTAGTGGGGATAGCTTCAATCCACTTGGTAAAGAAATATGTGGTAGTCAGGAACCACCTGTGTTTCCCACTAGAAGCAGGGTGGATCTCTCCAATGAAATGTAGGCCCCATTGCTGGAAAGGTCCTAAAACAACCACAGGATTTAAAGGCAAAGACTTGAGTTGTCGCTTTCCTGCAAATTTTTGACATTTGATGCAGGCTCTGACCCTTCTACAGACGTCAGTGAATACGGTGGGCTAGTAGTATCCGGCCCTGAGAATTTTGTAGGCTATGGTTTTCCAGAAATGATGCCCTCCACATAGGCTATCGTGAAATTCAACCATGATCCTGTCAGCCTCTTGTGGATCTACACATTTCAAAAGAAACCCCAGGGGATCTTTCCAATATAAAACTTGATCGATAAGGCAGTATCTGACTGCTTTGAGCTTAAGAGCTCTTGTCTTGTTTCTTTGCAGGCCATCTAGAGGCCGCAACTCCTGCAGAAAATGTATGATATCCTTATACCAGGGACATCGAGTCAATGGGGATTCCTTTTGAGAGTCTATTTCAGATAGCTGATCCTGCCGAATTCCTGAGCATTCGTTGATGAAACTTACCCCCAAAGCTTGGCATTTTGCTTCATCCAACAGCTTGGCTAAACCCTGACCTTTGATCAATTTGGTAGGCTTTATTTCCAGGTCAAACTCCAGGATCTTGGCTATCCACTTACTCCTCCTCCCGTCTATGTCGGGCTGAATAAGAATGTCTTTAACAGCAGCCAAGGGGACATAGGCAATGATTTTTTACTACAGGACATAGGTTCTAAAGGCTTTGAGAGCCTTTACCAGGGCATAGGCATGTTTCTCCATAGTGTCATACCTGACTTCGGCATCCCTCAAAGCTCTGCTAAAATAGGCAATAGGCTGCTCTAGCCCAGCCTCGTTTGTCTATAATAAAACAACGGCCATTGTGTTAGGTGAGGCAAAGGAAAAAATAAGGAAATCCTTTGAGTAATCGGGACTGATAAGCACGGGAGCTTCAGTCAGGGCCTTCTTTATTTTCTCAAAGGAATTTTGCGATTCAGAAGTCCACCTCACTTCATTTCCTTTCCTTAACATGGTTGTTATAAGTTTTACCTCCTTAGCAAAGTTAGAAACAAACCTCCTCAGAAAATTAATCTTGCCAAGGAAAGATTGGACCTCCTTCCTGGATCTCAGGATTGATAAGGCTTGTATTGCCTCAACTCTGCTAGGATCGATCCTGACTCCTTCCGCTGATACTATGTGGCCTAGTAACTTTCCCTCCTGCATGGCGAACAGAGATTTCTTGGGATTTAATGAAATGCCAAAATTCCTGCACTTCAGGAAAACCTTCCTGAGATGACAACAAGGTTCTTTATCAGATTTTGAAAATATTGTTATGTCATCCAGATAGATGACCACAAACTTCTCCTTTTCCCCAATGAAAGCTATGTCCATGGCATGTTGAAACATCGCCCCTGCATTCATCAATCCAAAAGGCATTTTGGCATACATGAATGTGCCCCATGGAGTGGTAAATGCCATTTTTTCCCTATCCTCAGGCAGAACAGAGATTTTATTGTAGCCAAAGAAGCCATCGATCATGGACATCCTGGATGCTCCTATTACCCTCTGCAATATATGTTCCATCTTGGGTAAGGGGTAGTTATCCTTCCGTGAGCTCCTGTTTAGGTTTCTGAAGTCTACACAGAGTCTGATTTCTCCATTCTTTTTCCTTACTGGTACCAAGTTCGCCACCCACTCTGAATATCTCAGTGGTACGATGATCTGGGCCTGTAACAGCTTCTTCACTTCCCTCTCCATGATAGGTAGCAGCATAGGATTGATCTGTCTTAGCTTCTGCCTAAATGGTTTTGCTTCCTTTTTCAACGGGATTGTATGCTCGATGATAGAAGTGTCATATGTTTTGAGATCTCCATAGGTCCAGGCGAAAACATCAGCAAAATCCCTCAATAGTCCAGCGTATTCAGCCCTCTACTTCGTTGTCAGGCTTCTTGACAATTTGACAAACTTGGGTTCATTCTCAGTGCCAATGTTGCACTGAGTTGTGTCAACGTCATCCTCTGAGATTTCCCCTTTTAATGCCACATCATTTCTATCAAAAATCCTTTCCAAAGGAACCAGTCCCCTTGGAATATGATTGTTGGGCAACTACACAATGTTACGCTCTGCAATCTTATTCAGAAAATTACCCCCATCAAGATTTTCTTCAGAGACAGAGTCTTGGTCAATATGCATCTCTGAAAATTCTTCAACTGTCTCCAAGAATCTTTTGACCTCAAGATCATCCTCGAACACCTTCCAATGTTTGACATTGTCAGGTATGGAGGGCCTGTATTTTACTTCTACATCGTATCTAAATTTGGGTGGCAAGGGAACTTTGAAATTGCTTTCTGATGTAGCCAAGGAATCTGCCACTGTGTTCTTCTCTCTTGGGACGAAAGAAATGTTAAATGTTGAGAAGAAACTACCAATTACGTCCCATACCTCATTTATGTAACTCCTGAGTCAAGGATGCTTAGCCTGATAAGCGTTTCTGATCTGTTGGACTACCAATTCTGCATCTCCGAACACTGCTACCTCCTGAATTCGCATTTCCTTTGCAGCTCTCAATCCTAGAACAAGAGCTTCATATTCTGCCACATTGTCAGTAGCTTCAAATTCTAGCTTGTATGAAAGAGACATGATTTCCTGAGCAGGTGATACAAAAAATACCCCAGCACCAGCGCCTTCCCTGGAAGAGGCTCCATCAAAAAACATTTTCCAAATGGGGGAGATGGGGGGAGAAAATTCATGAGGAGTGGTGGGCTGCTTTCTGAGTTTAAGAGGAGGCTCGGGAGCATGAGTGAGCTATAGTAAATTGGAACCTAAATCAATGTCCAAGGAAAAAATGGGATGGTTAGTAGGATTGGCTTCATCACTGATTATATAGGCCAATTGGGCTTCTCTGTATAGCCTCCTATGCTCTCCTCCAAACACTAGGATAGTAGCATAGGTTAGGTCCATCTGCAGAGTTCCCCCCATTCTTTTTATCCAAGATCTCGATAACAACATACCAAACTTGGGGGGGACATCAACCACTACAACATCCATGACCACACTTTTCATGGGCAACTGAAACAAGGTCACGACCAGGTCTTTGATGACTCCTAGACATAGAAATTTCCTGGAGTCAAAAGAATAGAGGTCATGATAGGAATGGGTGACCTCCAGTCCTAATTCTTCCATGACATTTTTGGGCATGAGGTTGTGAGAAGCTCCTGAATCCATCAAACAGTTGTGCAGTACCTTATCATGTATGTTCAAGGAAGTGTAGAAGGGAGGGGATGAATCATTCCTGTCTTCTACCATAGGACCTAGAATAACTACAGGCTTTTCATCTTGCAAATTGATGGAGTCTGTGGGAAGGCATGGGGATTCAGACTGTAACAGCCCAGAGAAACGTTTTTTGAACTCTTCATGTTTAATCAATTCGGTGAGGGGCACGGGGATCTTGATCTTTTGAATTTCATGCTCAAAATTAAAAGAAGATGTAAGCTTTGGGATTTCTCTTACTTCAGGAACATGACTCTGGACCATGGGAGAGAGGGATTGGGCCTTCTTACCTTTGTTACTATCTGCTACTTTACTAACAGGTTTCTCTGTTCTAGGGAACTATTCAGGAACATCAGGTGCTGCTATCTTTTTCTTGGACCTCAGGTTATACTCGCCTTGGCTGATACTAGCCTTGTCTTCCTTGCTAAGTTCATTTAGTTGACTATCCATGAGAGATTCCTCGTATGTTGATTGAGTGAGATGAGGAAAAGGAGGAGTTTCTTCGAAGCAGTGGATTTCAGGATCAAGCCCATCTGTTTCCCCTTCTTCCTCATCGACCACCAAATTATTTTGAAAAGGGGGTTGAATTTTCTAGTCTTCTCTATCTCTTCCCCTCTGGTCTCTTTGCATAGTCGGGGGAGCAATATTGTTTAGCCTCCTGAAACCTCCTTTGTTTTCGGCGTTGTGAGGATTTTGGTATGCTTTCCTTCCCTCCACCTTAATTTTCTCCATCTCTGCAGATAGAGACTTCACCATCTTGGTCAGTTCATCCATTTGAGGGTGAGGCACCGAGGGGCCAGAAGTTGAGGCTTCATATCTTCCCTTCCTCCTTTCTGTGTCAGCCTTGTTTCTCAGTCTATCAGCTACTAATACGTTAGATTCCACCTCTATGGCTGCATCTTGCATCTGAGCTAAGGAGGTGGCTCTCCTTTCTCTCAATAGAAGACAGAAATTGGGGCCGAATGCACTAGCATAAGAAATTTTGGCAGAGGCTTCTGAGGGCTTTATCTCAGCAGGGATCTTGTTATACATCTTATTGAATCTTTTGGAGAAGTCAAAGACGGACTCTCCTTCCATCTTCTTCAAAGACCCGAACTCTGTCATGTAATACATGAAATCCTTCTTATCTCCCCACTGCCTCAGGAAAGCGCCATCTAGAGCTTCAATTCCATCAATAGATCCGGGGGCCAATCCCCTAAACCATTTCCTCACCTCACCATCCAGGCTCTGGACGAAGACTCTCATCCAGACATCCTCATTTACAATGTTCAAGTTGTCTGCATAACTATAGAAAGCAGCCATGTGCTCTTCCGCAGTTATGTCCTCTTCCCCAGTGAACTTGGGCATATATTTCAGGTAATCTCCATGAGGGAGAGGATTCGCAGGTTGAGGCAGGACTAAGGGATCATATCTGGCAGCTACTATGGCATCAATTCTACTTAGAGGGGGATTAGCACCAGCCATAGGAATATTAGGTGGAGAAGAACTTGGAGGAGAAGGAGTTCGCGAAGGGGCTAATGGGAACGAGTCTCTAATTGGAATGGGGAACAATAGGGGATTTAGGGAGAAGGCCAATGGGCTTAAGTCAACAGATACTTCTCTTCGTGCAGAAGTGGCAATAGTAACAAGAGGAGGAGTGGTAAAGACAGAAACGGGGCACTCTTCTGGGGTCCTGGGTCTACGCCAAAGTACAGCTTCAGAGGAGAAGGGAGTGACAAGGATTTCTCCCTCCAATCCCAGACCAGGAGGGGAAAACTCAGCAGGAACACTCCCAAAATTCAAGAAACGGGAAACCTCAGAAAAAGGTCTGTTAAGAAACTGAGGAGAGAATGGAGTTCCTACAGAAGGAGATGGCGGATTACCTGGTTCGACGGTGGAATCTTCTTCTTCAGAGGCCTTTCCTTTTCTGAGAACCACCTCCAGATCAGTTTTAGGTGTAGATAGAGGCAATTGAGGATGGGACCACGTGTGTCTGCCTCTGAAAGCCACAATTAACGTGGCAGGTTCGCCACAGTGGAGTCGTCACAATGGAGTCACCGGGTGCACAGTAGAAATATTTAAAAGGATTTGATACCCGATGCACCTTTAGAATCATAGGCTCAATGTCGTTCAATCCCGGGGAAAATTTTCAACTTTGTCCCCGGCAACGGCGCCAGAAATGTTAGCATCAGAAGTCACTCCTGGATTGCTTGCAGGAGCAGAGCCCAATGCCCATCAGTTTTATGTCACGATAATTTTTAATGGGTGATCAAATGGGTAGAGACTCGGGAAGATATCACTCTAACTCATGGACTGGGTCTGGTATGTAAGGAACAAAGGAGGTCTTGATCTAACTTCAGTCAGTGAGTTGATTAAAAGATGAGCAGGTGGAAGAATTGGTAAGAAGAGTGAGCAAACTACCTCAGGCAACAGGCCTTTCAACAGTTTGTAGAAGAAAAATTATGAATGCAAGATCCTCTTGGTTCAGGGCTTCGAGAAACTGAAAGGGGGACTTGACTGGATCCTCCAATTCCAAGTCGTTCAGCGCTAAGAAAATCACAGAGACCGATTAGAAACAATGCAACTGTTACAATGATCCAACCTACATCATCCTATAACAGTTACAACTCGACTAGATCCTCCAATTCTGAGCTGCTCTAACACAGTGTAAACAAAGACGTGAAAGAAACTGACATTCATAAGGCAAGAAGTCTCAAAATTCCATGCATAACCAGAATAACAGTGCTTCATTAAAATTTTACAACCGGGAGCCTTGCTCAACCATTGATGATTACAAAAATGGCGAAAACGCCTTCATATACTCAAAACCACCACAACAACAAAAACAAGACGTTGCATTAAAACATTGCGTCTGCATGTCTTCTGATAGTCTGCGCATGTAGACTTTGGCCGATCGTGCACCTATGACAGATGCTATCAGATTTCAGACTATCCTACTGCAGACGAATCGACCAGCTTTTAGTCCTTTGTTGGACTTTCCATTTATGGCAGAGACGATGTCTAACCACCTCCAACAACTGCAATAACTACCCTCTTGGGATCAGGAATGGTTCTGGTCAACCATGCCTTCTAGTACATGGAGGTCTCCTAATGGTGCCACCTGGATCAGCTGAACGGTCTCTCTTTGGATGCTGCTTCACTGGACTGCTGCGAGGGACCCCTATAGCAGATGTGAAAAAGGGTATGATGGGAGTGATGGCGTCAACACTGTGGAGGTGACTGGGAGTGAGAGGGACACATGGCGGGAGACGAGAGGGCGATGAGCTGAGGAGGGGCCATGTGGATGGAGAGAGGGAAGTTGGATAGATGACGGGGGAAAAGGGTGGCGGTAGGTGGAGAACAAGTGGCAAAGGGGAGGACAACTCAGACAGTGACACGACGAGAAGGGGGCCCACATTAATATTCCACCATTCCGGACCCCCCCCTGCATTAAAGGTAGAAAGGCAAGGGGGGTCCAGAATCGCATGAGAGCCGCTGATCTGGGCGCCTCAATCTCCACCATTGAAAAGGTGCACGCCCGATTCCAGACCCCCCCCCCCCTCGTTAAAGGCAGAAAGTTGGGGGTGGAGGGGGTTCCGGAATCGCATGAGAGCTGTAGATTCAGGTGGGCAGATCGTGATCACCCCAAAGTGCTCGTTCATTAAAATGACGCGCCTGCCCTCAAAACTTTGGGAAAGTGGGTTTTGGATCTTTTTCCTTCGCCCAAGGGACGCTTCTTCAGGATAGTACCCCCAATCATAATTATTTTCTAACAGGGTGTTCAACGGATAAAGGTTACAAGTTACAGTTGGAAAGTTGAGTTTGGGAGAAGCCCAATGGATTAGCACCTGGTCTACTATTCTTTGCTACCTCACAGGGAGGATAGCATCCTCATTGGAGCCAGTTGTTAGCACCATGATTTTCATGGCTAAGGTTAGAGGTTTGTCAACAATTTGCAAAGTCATGCCTGTTATCACCCATGTTGTTTTTATGCCTGGAATCATCCAACATCTCCAAGGGCCAGTTTCAAATGGAAGCTTATCATTTATTTATTCTCATTTGAATTTGCAACTACGCGCTGCAAAATTCAATTCGCACTGCGCAGAGGATGTTGGCGCGCAGAGAATGTCGTCGCGTAGAGGATGTTTTCACGCATGGGATGTTTTCGTGCATAGGATGTTGTCGCGTAGTGGATTTTCCTGCACACAGGCTACAGGTCGCACTGCGGAAATTACTAGTTTAGTGGTCAACTTCAAGATCAATTTCTGATCAACGGGAGAGGAATTTTGAAAATCCCCGAGAGGTTTTTGTTGAGTACAAACCAAGTAATAAAAACCTCTCTCATATTTGTAAAATGTGTCATGGAGTGGGATATTCTAAGGAATATTTGAGTCCTATTTTTCAGTTTTTGTGATTTCTTGTCCGAGACATGTTTTTGTGACACGTATTCCGGCCAGACGGAGATGAATTTCAAGAAACTGAGAGAGGTTTTTCTTTATAACGATATTAAATAAAAAAATCTCTCTCAGTTTCTAAAATAGTTTTTTATCAGTGAGATACGATGTCATATTTAACGCCTATTTTACTAGTTTGTTGCACATTCTGTTGTGTTTTTGTTATAGGTTACTGTTGCATAGCAGACTTGTTGTGAACGAATGACATAGTGTCTAGCAGTGAAAATGATGGCTCATCACAACCATATGGTTGAATTTGGATCATGATCAATGGATTTAAAGAATATTTCGGTTACAATTATGATTTGGCAAAGTCGGGTTTTCTATTTTTAGTGAATTCATTGAAGTTATTGTTCTCTTTCAAAGAAAACAGATCCATGATTCCAGAAGAGAGTAGCTCGACCCTAACAACCAAGGGTGACATTATATTTCTATATATGGTGATCATTTTATGTAAACAGGGTTGGTTGGCAGTTTTGAGAAAACGACTATTATTGTATGTAATCTGAGTTTTTGACCGAAATTTAATGCAAAGGTCCTGTGATTTGATGAAAATATTCTAGTTGTGATAGTCGGATGTATTGTGTCCCTTTCTTTGCGTATGTGTTTCCTGTTACCTTTTATTTCATATCTCCTACTGTCTATTTCAGAACGAATTTTCAAACCTGTGGATTTGTTGTACAACACCCCTTGTTCACGCCACTTAGACAAAATGTTTTCCTCTCAAGCTAACTCTAAATTCGTCCACAACGGTGCTCTTGAGTTACTTCCTGTGTTTTTCTCCCGCCACACTTTATGGTTTACACTGAAGGTTGTTGCTCACCTAGCCTTCTCCTCTCGAATCTAATCATTGAGTCATTTGTTTTGTCTCTTCCTTAGATCGACCCCATAGCCCAAGTTTTACTTTTCTGCGCCAATATAACCAGAAACCATTTTACCATCGGTGTTAAATCTAGCCATTGTTTTCAAAGTCATATCCTGCATGGATACTGCGGCATTTCAGAGAGAGCCCTCTATAGATACGAAAGGCTAGTTTCAGGTCTCAAAGTCGGTTGAAAGAGTTACCTTCGTCGTTTGTTTATCAGCCAAATAGATTTACAGAGTGCTAACACTTACCTTGCACCTTTTTTCAAAATTGTTTTATATGAAATTTATCTAGCTTATCCTGACATAAAGGCACGTGATTAAAGAAAGATACTCAATGCAACTATAATAAGAAAATATTTTGTAGTATAACAATTCTTCAACATGAGTCATCCAAGGTATATAATCCCTTTTAGATCTTTGGACTCAAAGTTATAAAACCTCTCAAATCCAAGAAATATGATGACTACAATGGGAAACACTCAAGAACCCTCATTCCTTCTCCCATTCATAGTGAAACTCTAGTTTCATAGGAACTTTTAGCCTTTGTGGTCTTAGCACCTCCCAAGAAATGTTGTCAAAATTTGGTGATCTAAAGAATTACAACAATTTGTGAGTTGGTGAATCCTTTAACTTATACTTAAATTATTGACCAAGGAACTTAAGTTTTTGAACTGTTGTGCACTATATACACAACCATACAGGATTCAAATGTTGTTGACATGTGCTTTCTCTCAATCTATTAATGATGTGGAATATTAATGCAACTACAATGACTAATTGAATCTAGCAATAGTGTAGGTGTTACGTAGAATAAGTTGTCTAGGGCATAAAATGCCCTCTCGACTCTTCATGCTTTATGTTGTGGAATACCTTCACATCTTAGAAACTAAATGTAGTTGTTGAAAGTAAAGAGTCATTGAGGAATAATGAAATGTTGTAGAAAGTAAAGCTAATCTATTGAAAGAGAGTAAATTGGTTCCTCAATCAATCATATGTCGTGGCATGATGGAAGAGGAGGCACACACTAATCCAAGCAAGAAATCTATTATACGGAAAGCAGGAAATCTACTCTATAATACATTGTTCAACCCAATGCATTAATTCCTTAGCCAAACACATGGTTGTGATATACTTGAAGATATATCCATAACTAATTGCAACTGCGAAATGAATGCATAATGAAATCTTCAATCATAAAACATGTAGCTAAAAAATCCATGGTTTTATAAACAAATATAGTTGCAAATCAAATCTAAAAATAACAAAGAATACACAACAAAACTATAAAAAAAAATTACAACCAAATCATTAACAAAACAATCTCATCTATGGATAAAAAAAATTCAACAACTATTTCAGAGTAAACCCTTACTCCAAAGCAAACCGGGTGTTGGATCCTCAAATAGAAACACCATTCATAACAAACAAATTACAACAATAACTCTAGTCTCTCGTTGAATCCTCAAATAGAAACACCATTCATAACAAACAAATTACAACAATAACTCTAATCTCTCACAGTGGAAGTCTATCTTACAATATGATTTGGTGTATATCATTTAAGTTAATATAAATAAATATTATAAAAAATGTTAATGTACACATCTTTTTAATTCAACCCTAATTTTTTSACAAGGTACAAAGTATTCAACTTTATATGATGGATTAAAAGAACATGAAGCATCGAAGTTCTCCTTAATCCATCTTTTGTSGTTAGATCGATAAAGTTAAATGAGCACCTTAATCGAGAAATAAGAATTTAAACATATTAAATTATATAAGTWMGTTCTTTGAATCGAGTAGTCTCTTTAATAATGTGTGCACATGACTTCCATGTGGAAGTTGGTCCATTAGAAATCAATGGGTCGGTTGGACTTCAATGTAACTCTACGTTGATTTAATTTCATCATTAATGTCTTTTCAGAAAAAAAAAAATTGGAGTGACAAAATATAGGGTAGTTTAATATGTGCATTGGAATGAGTGTAATAAGTTAATTATGAGATGTTTTGGTTTTAGGTTGAATCATAAGTTGTGTGTTACATATTGATTTGTTTTTATTATAATAATAATAATAATCTAATTTTAAGGTTAAAGTTAAGTCAAACATTAAATTGGTATATAGGATTACTTTGTTTGTGGGATAAGGGATCTTTTTTTGTGTAGCGATTTGACCGTTAAAGTTTATGGATATGCACATACTCTATTGTTTTCTAACTTTGAACTTGGGATCTCTTAAAAAAAAACACATATTCTTAACCATTAAACCCCAAAAAAATTGAAAACTTTGAAATAAATTTGATTAAGATAAACTTTAATTATTATAAAATTTTATATTACTTTAAAGTATCTATAGAAAAAGAATTGGTGTGGGTTTGAAAAGTATCTATAGAAAAAGAATTGGTGTGGGTTTGAATTCCATAAATTTATCAACCATTTAAATTTAAGAAAGTATGGTTTGTTATATTATTATTGACTTGTGATTTTCCTAAAAACTTATGATTTGAGCTTGTCATTGGGAGATCCATTTGTTTATGCTAATGGCTTTGGACAAAGGAAAAGGTTTTGTCCCAGGTGCATGAATTTACAAAATCCAGTAAATTGGATGCATCCATTTGTAAGAAGCTTAGGGTTTTTAGTTGTCCATCAAAACTTGTTAAAAAAACTTAAGAAAATCTCCACGATGAATATTCCTTTTGTCAAATTAAGGAGAAAAGTGTTATTATTTATTAATCAAATTTTGATTGAGGAGTTCATGGGAGCATGGTCAAACCCACAATCTTTAACAATTTGGATACAAATGCAATGAGTCATTTGTATGAAAGGCATAATCCAATGGAAGTGGTTAGTTTGTTTTTCATTTCAAATTTAAGGAAGATTATGATTTAATTTATCAAGTGATCCCTTGTTTTTGGATAGAGTGGGTTATATCTTAACAAATAGTCTGTGACTTTGATTCAGAAGTGGAGTTTTTCTTATCCATTATGATCTAGGTTATGCTCAACCACCTTTCACTAAATCTTCACGACAATGAAACTCTTGAAGTAATTAATAACAAGTTTGGAAGGTTTCTAGAAAATGGTAAATCAAGCATGGGCATTCTCATTTACTCATATTTATATACAGGTTAATTTAGAAAATGGCCTCTCTAAGAATCTAGACCTACAAATCGATAATTAAACCTATGTGCAATATTTGGACTATAGACAATTTCCTTTCAAACACGAGAGTTGTCATAAACACAATCACTTAAGCATAATAAAAATACAAATATTAAAATTTATATCATTTTCATTGTATAGATAAAGTTGTTAACTATTTTGTTTCTAATACATCAAAAGTTTTATTGTAAAAAATACCATACTATAACTATTTAAATTAATAGCTTGCAAATTGAAGTATAAAGTTCTTAATTATTAAGAATAATTATTATAATTTAATTATTATTTAAAATTCTAATACATGATAAATATTATTGTAAAAAAATACTATACTATAATTATTTAAATTAATAAGTATCAAAACTATCATACTTTATATGAAATGTGTAATTACTAAGATTGTGCAATTATGTGGGTAAAATTATATAAAATACAATTATTTAAATTAGTAAGTATCAATACTATCATACTTTATATGAAATTCGTAATTATTAAAATTTTGTAATTATGTGACACTAAAATTATATAATTGTATATGATCTAATTATTATTTAAAATTTATTATTAATTTAATATTTTATTGTTTTTATAATAAAAAAATGTTATATTTATATAAATCATCTCTTTATATTATAATATATGTAATAATATTAATTTAATATTTTATTATTTTTTATTATATAAAAATTTAATATTTAAAATAATAATAATAATAATAATAATAATAATATACCTTCACCAACCAACACCACTTTATGATATAATATATTGCAATATTTGATAATAAGAACAAATTTTATGGTATGAAATTTTGCACTTATGAGTAAGAAGTATCTTTCTAATGGGCACACATATATTTAATGTACAATCACACCTAATGACATGTGAGATCTTCATCTTTTACAACGTTGTTCTTCATATCCCTCTTTTCATTTTGCTCTTAGATCTCATATCATTATTGTATTTTATCCTCTTTTCATTTTTCATTTCACACCTAAGGACATGTGAGATGGAAGATAGATGATGTATTAAAATATTTTTGTTTAGCTTCATGCTTACAGATAAATGCTACTAAGTCTACCATTTTTCAAGCGAGATTATCAGAGCATGATTTATCTCCTTTCAAATCCTTGTTTCCTTATAAATTTTTTGATCTTGTCTTGGGTTTCAAGTATCTCAGATATTATCTTAAGACTTGTCCACATCGAGTTGATGATTGGATCTGGTTGATAAAAAGAATGGAAAAAGGATTGATAACTGGTGCTACAGATGGTTATCATTGGGAGGTCGGCTCACATTATTAAAATCAGTATTAGAAAGCCATCGTGTTTACTGATTGTCTTTAGCGGTTATTTCTTGCTATGTTTTAAATTTCATGAGGAAATTAATGGTCAATTTCCTTTGGAAAGGAAACCACGACTCAAATCACTACCATCTTTGCAAATGGGATCATATATCATTACCAAAGCTATATGGGGGCTGGGGCCTTCGAAATATCTATGATTTTAAACAAGCCTTGGTTGTGAACACACTTTGGAGAGTTTTAACAAGTACAAGTATTTGGCATCGAGTTTTAAAGGACAACTATCTCCCTCACACGACAATTAAAAATTGGTTCAGATCTGGTACATTCCAGCATAAGGAAACTTCAAGCATTTAGGGTGGGCTATTGAAATCGGTCAATTTAATCAACAACCGATTAAGCTGGAACCCGGGATTGGGTCATCTCATAGCACTTGGAAAAGACAAGATTCTCGGGATGGGGGGAAATTTCTTCCTCTCATTAAATCTTTTATCTGCTCTTCATTATCAAAATATCTTCACTTTGGCACAGGCTATGAGGCATTATGACAGACGTCATTTATCCCCTACTTGGCTTAACAGTAATGATTTGGGCCTTATAGGTGACCTGGACATTGAATGGGAACTTTTCATAAAGGCCCTAATTGACTCTGGAGCATACCTAAAGGATAGCGAAGATATATTGATGTGAATAGGCGGTGATAACTCTGGATTTCCCACTGTAAAAAATTTCTACTAGGCCATACTGTCTACTAAAAATCTGAGGAAATTTGGATGTTGGAGGCAAGCAATCTGGAAATGGAACATTCAATTAAAAATGAAACTTTTTATTTGGCTAGTAGTGAAAGAAAAATTTCTTACTTGGGATACCCTTCAATCCAAAGGATGGGAAGGTCCTAGTCTTTGCTACCTATGTAACCAAGAATCTGAAAAAAATTGATCCTTTATTTCAGCATTGCCCCTTTACAAAGTCAGTTTGGGATAAGGTGAGTATAAATCAAGGATTTAAAAATAGCTGGAAAGGTAATTCATTGGCGGATTGCTTCAAGAACTGGTTTGAGGATAAGACAGTTCCATTGGCAATCACTACTCATATTTGTTGGTTTTTATGGATTGAAAGGAACAAATCCATATTCGAGGGAAGCACTCCTTCACTACATGCAGTGATGTATAAGTGTTTGGCACTTCATATTAGCAACGATGCTCCAAAAAAGGATAGACCCCCAAGACATATCATGATTCCTCAACATAGTAATATTACAGTCGCATGGTTTGATGGGGCAACCCAACTTGATGGCATATTATGCGGAGCGGGAGGAGTATTAAAATTTCCATATTTTACAGTCATTAGATGGGTTCTTAATTGCGACAGAGACACCAACACAAAAGCATAGCTTATGGGTGCATGGGCAACACTCAAGTTGGCATTACATATGTCACTGCAATGTTTGCAAATCATGGGGGGTTCAAAAGTGGTAATCGATTAGTTGTCCAATAGAAGCATAATTGAAGTTTTCGCAATCGAGGGTTGGAAAGCAAGGATAAGGACTTGATCAAAAGCTTCGATTTTGTCAGTTTTGAACACATTTACAGGAACTTCAATATGGATGCGGATCTTCTTTCAAAACAGGCTCTTGGAGAACTAGAAGGAAGCATTATCTTTTATCCCTAGTCAAATGGTACTGCGAGGCCCAAGAGATATATCAGTCTTTACTAGTATTGATAAAAACTGGGTTTATATTTGTAATTGAGTGGCAGTTTTTAGAATGTCAATTCCATATATGGTCTTTTTGAATTTTGTAGTAGTTTCGGGTGATCCATTGGAGTAGGTTCTAGGTCACTTTTTCTTAGTCTTATAGTCTTGTTTTGTTGTTATAGAAAGTGTTTTTTCTGGTTGGAGTACTCCAGTACCGGGCCTAGATATGGAGGCAAAGATGTAAACAAATTATATATCTAATATAATTGAGATAATTTTCTATTGGAAAAAAAAGACGTGAGATCAGTCAATTCCCCTGCATGAACCTGGCAAATGGGTTGGTAATTTCTATTGTATGAACGTGGCCTTATAGGGTGATGAGCTTAAATTGGTTAATCGATTTACTCATGAAGGTAGGAAATCATGGAATCGCTTATATACATGATATCTTTCGTTGTTCCATACTGATATGATGATCTGCTTAGGTTAGAATTACGTATTTATAAGGGTTAGCCAAGGTTAGCCAAGATCTAGGTTCATCTTTTACAATGTTTTTCTTCATATCCCTCTTTTCATTTTGCTCTTAGATCTCATACCATTATTGTATTTTATCCTCTTTTCATTTCATCGCACTTGTGTATTGGCTTTGTATTTTTATTTTTTACCTCCTCTCTTTCGTGGCTTGGCTTTTTTCTTTTTTCTTTTTTTTTCATGGCCTTCACAAGCTTGTCTTTAGTGTTTAGTTTCTAATTTTAATATTTTATTTCTTTTCATTTTTTACTCTCTGTGTTCAAGCACACTTCTGTTCAAGAGGTGGATGGTTGCATCCCATACTTTGGGTTTGGATTATTGCAATTTGTCCATTTTTAAGAAAAGTTGCTTCGCTTTCAATAGTCTCTTCAATGTTATTATTTTATTCTTGTTATCAACCATGCTTATCTCTAATAGGTGATTTTTCTCCCTCTTATTGATTCTCATATTAAGGTTGCCTCACCTTTATTGGATTGTATATCATTAATGTTGTGTTTTCTTTCTCAAACCTACCTCTCTCAAGGAAAGTTGTTTTTGCCCCTTACTCCATTCTTAAGGTAAGTTTACTTTGTCTTTTCTAACCCTTTCAACATTTCATCTATATTATCCTACTCAAGCTTACTCCTTTTGGGTAGGTTTCTTCTCCCTCTTTAGTCCACCTCAAATAAGAATTGCTTTAACTCGGCAAATCCATCTAAATTTGCCCCCTTATCTTCCTAATCATTTATACTTGTTCCATCTCGAAAAAAATCATTATCCTTCCTTCTTCCTTGTCTCCCTGTTCCCCTTGGAAAAGTCTCACTTGGTTTCCATAGAGGAAATCTAATTAGTAATGACACTATGTTCAAGCTATTAATTGTATCAAAGGTACACATAGAAAAGACTTAGGTTACATCCTCAAGAAAATAACACATTTCCCAACATGCTCCAACAATCTCTTCACATGGCATCATTGAGTTATCATGTGTATGGTCTCTTCCTCTCTCTTTCTTTCATTTATTCACTTTATTTTCATAATTTTATTTTGCTTTCCTAATCACGTGGTAGTTAGATTTTCCTTCCACCCTCCTTTTCCTAGCATATCTTGCTTGTCAACTTCTATTTCTTTTCTCTTTCTTTTATCTTTATATGAATTACGCGTTAGCAAATTACCATGGGCAACACGTGTGTAGTTCTTCTTTGCATTGGTGTAAGGGAATGTTGGCTCATCATAATGGTTATCAAAAAGAGCCTCACACGGGAATTTCTTCTTTAAATCAAGGCACTCGTTCACGCTACATTTTCCAATGCAAACTTCCATGTTTTCTCATACATTTCTTCCATATTTTCTCATACATCTTTGGTTTGTTGAGGTTTTTTTTCCCTTTTCCTTCTACTTCCTCACTTTTTGATATTTTTCATGATGACTTAATTTTTTTTCCATGATTTGCCAGTCTCTCCCAAGAAGGAAAATGTAGTGCATGGTTTATGTACTTCATATTGAGTATACACATATTCCATCAAACATGGATGTGTGGATTATTTATTGTTTATCATGCATATATAACCTATCTTATGATGACACCAACGTCATTTTATTTATCCTAGTGATTGCTCACAATGTGTTAAGGTCTCTTCTTTTGAGTCCACTTACAATGGTTTAGATATGTGATTAAGTTCTTTCATTTTACATAAGGTCCCCTTTTATCAAGACTTTGGTCTCTTGGTAGCATGTTTGGCTATGGTAAATGTTTTAATCAACCTATTTAGATTTCTTATTTTCTAATTGTAGTAAAATAATGAATTTTTGTTATCGTAGAAAACGGATGGAACCCTAAACCAAGAAATCATAGGGCGAGGCAAAAGAGAATCAAAAGAGTAGGGAAAGTCATTATATTAATTTGAATCTTAAGACATTGTTAATGTTAACCTAGAGTTGTACATGATTGGGATACTTAACTTAGGTTTTAGATCAAGTTTTACAAGAAAATTAAATGAGGAGAGAGATCCAATTAATTAAGATTAATTCATCGGAAATTCATTTAATGAGCTAGGAACCCTAATGTTGGAAATGCAAAGTGAAGAATGGAATGAACTAAACCAAAAAAAAATGGTGTAGATGATGAAGATCCATGGTATGAAATGGAGAGTTCTATCCGACCTCCAAGAGTGATCCATGTCCTAAAAGAAATTACACACACAACTTCAAATTCATGCAAGACAATACTTTCCCCAATCTCCAATACAAGTATATATACTACAATATAACCAATAAACACTAGAATGATTGTTGTAAAGATAAATAAGTGAACATATAGAGAAGAAAGAGTTTAGCGCCCTTAGTGGGGATATATCTCCCTTTCTCTAGCTGTGATGGAACCTCCCTTGAGGTTGTAGAATTTAAACTTCTGTGGTGTGAATGGAACTAATCTAATGAAGATAAATTATGATGAATCGGTCAAATTTTCAAGATTGGATCCAAGCTAGTCACAAGAGACTCCTATAGAGGTGCTAGAAATGACAAATGCAAGAAGTCCCATGGGCTTGAGAGAGGTGGAAGAAGTTTAGTCATTAATATGAGTGTGTACCTACAAAGGTTTCAAATATAAAAGAGATTGGAAGAGTTCAATAGCATTGACAAATAGGAATTGAATGGTATAAATAGGTAAGGGAGAAACTTCAAGGAATAAGGGAACATTATATTGGCCATCAGAGGGTTTGAATCATATAGAACTATCATACACACATGTTGACTATCTTCCACAAATTTAGTATAATGATACTATGGGTTTCTAATTGCAAATAGAGTCTATGCTATGAAAGTTTGTGAATACATAGTTGTAGTATTCACAAGAAACTTGTGGTACACTTTCCATCGATAGATCGGTAAGGTCTTATGGGTTTGACTCAAATTGACTCAATAATTAGTAAGTCCAAAATCGATTTGGACTACTATGGACCAGAAACGAGGTACCTAAGTAACCATGGACCCAACCAAGGGGTTTACACCCCCAACTTGACCCATGAAGTTAGGAAATTCCCCAAACGGGTGCCCTGAGGGTCAAAGTGAGTCAAACTAGTGACCAAGAGATAGAAAACAATGGAAGAAAGGTACTTGAGAGATCCACCTAAGTGTTAGACATCCTAGAGAGGTACCACATCTAGGTTAAGGTGAGGGAGACTCCAAGAAGGTGATCCATCACATTAGATCAATGGTTGAGGTATAATATCATCATTAGGTGGTCACATGTGAATACATCATAGGGTTGGAGTACACAAAACACCTCCTGGTGGGTAGGATGTTAGAATGTGTTAATGATTTCCTAGTGGTCTCATGTACATGCCTATGGCATTTTGTGAATTTATTCTTCAATGAATCTATATCTTGTAAAAAGGGTTTAACCCACATGCATCATGTGAATTGTTCTTCTTTCACTCTCTCATATATAATCGAGGTGGAGGCCCTTTAGGTGTGCAAATGTAATGTGAGGTAATGCAAATGTGGGGATTCTCTTGCATTGTAATATTGGAGAGTTTACCTAAAGAATAGAAGAACAACTTATGTGGATGTTTACCCACATTGGGGTTTAACCACATAAGCCTTGTCTCTCTTGTCTCTTTTATTTCTTGCATTCTATGATTTACTGATTTATTTGATGCTTTGCATAAGATATCAAACTAGTCAGATCATTTGGTATATGTTATTGCATTTTTGCATGAAGATCTATTCTTTGGGCCCCCCTTCTCTTGTGGATACACAATCATATCTCACAAACACTTAGGAATCAATCAAAATTGACTATTCGCTCATTAAATTTAGCTTCCATTTACACAAAAAATGAATTAATTTTTCTAGCCTAGGATTTTTATTTTAAACCTAAAGTTTTAGGGGTAAATTTTTAGGTTTGGTGATTTCCAAGCCTATTTTTTCCAGGCCTTTTTTTTTCCAAACCTAATTTCTTTTGATCGAAAGGGTATTTAGCTGCAAATGTTTTTTCTCTACTTCCGCATCTCTTTCTTTGATGGGATTTTTTGTGTACTTCCTTAGCATCCAAACTTTTCCCTTCCTCTCCCCTTCACACTGCGTATGGACCATGCCAAGGATAGCATAAACCCTAAGTTGCAAACCTGTTATAATCTTGAAATCCAAAATACCACCAAGATGTAGGAGGGAGGCCACTAGACACACAAGAAATATGTGGTATTACCAAGAATACTATGAGGCCAAGAATATTTTTATCAGATATTGGTCACATATATTGTCGGTTCTGACGTTGCTATTGCAGGTGTAATCCGAAGGAAATCGGTGCTTTAAACACATGTTTACCCCAAATATTTTCACATATTTGAATTCTCTTTCAATTATGTTGGTTTGTATTCCATTTTGTCTCAAGATCATTGAGCTTTGGGTTTGTTCTCTCCTAGTTACTGATAGAAAGATTGGATATTTTTGGCAGATATTTGTAGTGGGTTATTCGAAAGTTTGTGGTGTGCAATTTATTTTGAATTACTGGGGTTCTAGCACTTTGGTGGTTTTGATCAAATTGGCGGAAGGAATTGGCTCAGCTTGTAATAGACAAAGGTCAAGAGCAGGTATTTTGGCATAGCCTGAAGCTTTTTTCTACTCTCAAGTGGTTAAAAGAAAGTACTTTTTCTTTATTTTATCTATGCAATTTCATCAAATAGGGCATCAATGAATGTGATTTTCGTTGATACGTCCAATTCAGCGTGGACCATATGATTTGCTATGAGAAAATTGTAACTGTGAATTTTCCTAGTGTGTGAGAGATTAAGATTGATTGGGTTGTTGTTTAAAAACTAAAATTCCTTTGCATTATGTTTCAGTTCATGAGTTAATTGGCACTAACTATATTGCTTGGAAGAGAAAAATTATTGGCATTGTCACGGGTAAGAATCTTTGGTGCATCGTCAATGATACCATCAAGTAACCAACTGATGCCAAAGAATTAACTGTATGAGAGGAAAATTGTAAATAGGAAAGATGTCTCATTGAGAAAACTGTCATAGGCAGTCGACATGTCCATATAGAAGCTGAGGATAACCTTGTAAAGGTATGGAAAAATTTAACATATTTGTATGACAATACTGATGATGTTTTTGCATATGATTTGGAGGAGGAAGTTAAAGCTCTCTCTCTTTCAGAAAATTTTTCCTTGAAGGAGAAAATTTTCAGGCCAGGAGAGGTCAATTCCCAACTAGTTGATGAGGTTGCCCACTTACAAGCCTATGTTGATGAGCTTCGTGAAGAAGTTGCTCTTCTTCAAGCAGATAAAAATATATTGTTTAGTGAATATCAAGCTTTGAAGGAAGATCATGACTCCTTGTTGTTGTAGCTGACTAATAAATATTAGACTATTCATGAATTGTTGGTTTTCAAACAAAATCTTGAAGAAGAAGTTAGTCGACTACAGAGTGCTAAGAAAAATAGTGTTGCTTGTCACCTAACTATTTGTAAGACAAAAAATGTTGATGATTCTATTTTATCTCATGGTTTATTGACCCCTAATAATGTTGTTTCTACCATCTTTGAAAAACACACTACAAGTATTGGGTCCCAACTATTGAGAAAAATGGGCTATATCGGAGGAGGAATTGGGAAGAATGGGCAAGGAAGTGTTGTTCCTATTTCCCCTGAGATACAAACATCTAGAGCGGGTCTTGGATATGATGTTGTTGGTGTTTTTTCACCGTCTACACCTGACCTTGTTGAATCCGGGAAACTGCTCTTTGTTGCAGGTGAAGTTCAGAATGAGTTGTTGGAAGAGAAACCTATTGTTGATTGTCCTAAATAGGTTAATGAAGTGGATATGCCAGAACTTGAAGATTTCACTACAGGTGACAGTGTTGTCGATGTACATGGTTGTACTCTTGTTAGTACATTGGGCTTTGATCCTGCAAAACCAAAATCTATGCCATATTGTCACCCTCATAAGAATCAAAGAAATTTACCCAGGAAACAAAATTCTTGGCAACATGGTAGTTATTCCTTCATATATCTGCAAAGAAAACATGAAAGGAAGAACTGTGGACGAGTGTCGACTATTAGGGTACACTTTAATAGAGTGGTGAATGGTCACACTATAAGTTTCACAGATGCTTGAGAAATTCATAGAGATGTGTATTGTCGACTATACAATCATACAATAGTCCTCTTTATTGCCATTAATTCATTTAGAGTGGTTGAGTGAGGTTCGACAAAATGTTCGTCAACTGGAGGTTCGACTAGATGTTCATTAACTGAACTTTTGACTGGGTTGTCCATCAACTGATATTTTGATTTAACTATTTTTTCTACTTATAGATCCCTTAGTTGTGTTTAGGGGAGGGAGTAATTGGATTTGGTGATATGTAAACCCAATTGTTGTCCTCTCATTGAATCAATTGGGACTTGTTGTCTAGTCGACCAATCAATGGGGACTATGTTTTGCATAGTAGTTGGAAACTTGGGTGACGGATTCCTTTTCTTTTGATCCATAAAGGTATATCAAATTTATTTTCTTTCCCAATACACAATTGGAATGTAGCATCCCCCATCCTAATCGAGGGACATTACTTGCAGAAAATACACATAAAAATGAAACTTTCTTGTTGTCCATTTTTTGTAGCTTACTAGATATGATTTATTCACATTTTTAACCATATTTGGATACCCAAAATTAAATGAATCTACAACATTCTAAATGATCATGAGTGCAGCTAATAAACTCATTCACAGTGGTAAATAAACCATTCACATACACAAATTTAAGCACAATAATTAAACTCGTGAAACAACTTAGAAATAGATAAACACTTGTGCAACCAATTGCTTGGAAAGGACATTCCACCCAACCTGCATAGACTTGTTTTTCTGAGTCTCAACAACAAGTCACCCATGAGCTGGAGCTAGAAATACACAAGAGAAGGGTGCCTTTAACAGTCCACTCACAACTCAATATTACACAACCCACATGTGTTCTTCTATAACTATCCCAAATTTCATCCATCCCTCTTCCTCTTGACCTTCCCACCCTAAGGAATATACCCCTTCACCGCTCTTATTCCATCAAGTGTCCCATTCATTTATCAAGGTATCTCTAGCATAGGTAACCAAGAATATCTCTATTAGGAACTCAAGGGAACTCACTTCCAAGAAAACCACTTGAAAAAACAACAACAACCACTTGTTGTTATAGTGCAACTCATGCAAGAGTTCACTCTTCAGGCATGACAACCTGGCTCTTCGGTATTTAGCTCCAATTTCTCCAAAAATGCTCTAGAAATATCCATAATTTGTCTATCCCTCTTGCTCCATCTCCTAAGATCTCTTTTCCTATTCTCTGCTTGTTGTTCATGAAAAACTCCATGTGTAAAATTACATGTTACTCCCCATACGAATTTCCTATATTTTACCAAGACAATTTATTGCTCACTTTGTCCAATGTTGATTTTACTTCATCCCCATGCTTCAAATAACTATGGGATGTGACTATCACACCCACCCTCTTACATGAGTTTAATGATTGGACTCTCATACACTCAAACAAAAATATAGAAGGTTGTCCTCAAATGATAATTAAATTCAGAAATCTGGGTTAAAGTAATACCCATAATGTTATGACCCAAGGGGATCATATATATGGTTAAATGTATATGATATGACCCCCAGGGGGGGGCATATATGGGCCTAAATGTAATGAACCAAATACTTACAATATAATAGCAGAACATAAGTACACACCATGTATAGAATGTGAGTGTGGAGCACAACTCCAAGATAGATAAGCTATACAATAACTCCTTAAAGAATAGGAGAACCTCCTCCTAATCACCAATTACATTCATACATCACAATTCACCCGTCCCCAATAACGAATACATGATATCTATATATACCTATTCACACTTGCACATGAGACCCCTTTACTATTAAGCCAACCCTATTACATATATATTTACACATTACATGTACATTTAGGCCCATATATGCCCCCCTTGGGATCATATCATATACATTTATCCCTATATATGCTTCCCTTGTGTCATAACACTCTACATCCTCAATTTTCTTCCCTATGGTTGCAAGTTGATCACGCACCTGTGTGATCCTCATGAGATAGTTGGTAACATTATCAGATCTAGACATCTGCATCAATATGAGTTTATTCCTTAAGACCATTTTCTTATTCATGTTTTTTCTTTGGAATAACCCTACCAAGGCATCAAACATCTATTTGGTCGTCTTCTTCTCAGATAAGTCAGGAATTAAATGATCCTTTATTGAATCCAAGATGACCCTCTTTGCTTTGATATCCATCTTGTTGTGAGCTTCCAAAGCTGTTGGATATGTTGGTGGAGTAACAACTTTGTCCACTAACTCCCAAAATTCATACTCCTTAAATTCCAAAGCTACTATTGTTTTTCAAGAGAAGAAATTAGATGCTCCATATAATCTGTCTTCAACTCTTAATGGTGTTGTTTCCATCACTAAGACCAGATAACCTGCCCTAGAAATAATATGTTGCTGAAAATTTCCCTTGTACTAGCCTGTATGAACTTGTACACGATTATCACCACTAGATCCCATGTATGTATGCGACTGTGATCACTAAAACCCGTGTATGTACGCGACTATAACCATTGTGACCCGCGTATACGTAATTGTGCTCAAAGCCATCCGTGTATGTATGTGACTATGCTTTATGTGACCTACGTACACCTTAGTAAACCTACTAAAACTTAGTTCTTCCTCAGTACAACTATTTTCCTGAAATCTGTCCTTCGATTTCTGCCTGCTGGTTATGGATCTGATATGGATCTGAGATCTGGCTTCCCCTCAGAGCACCTGCTCAAATACCATGTTGAAATTTATCCTACCCAACACTTGATAGTTAATTCCAAATAAATCACTTATTGAATTAAAGGACAACTAAGTAATCAACTAAACATGCAGTGGAAGCATAAACAAGGAAACAAAATCAAGCAAACATAAACACCAATATTTTTGGGTAGATACCCCTGGAAAAACCCCGGAGGGAAAACCAGTGCTGAGAATGATTTTATTATGCTAAAATCAGGCTCTTGTAACAGGGATAATGGCCCATTGAGAGAAATACAACTGCAGACAAACTAACAAAGTCTAACTTGTTGTACAACCCATAATTGCATGTTTTTCAAGGTGTATGCAAATTTCTTCACTAAACCTGTGTATGTATGTGATTGTCTCCACTGAAACCCACATACATGTATGGAAAGACTATATGGAAATCTTTGTACGACGTGACACTCTCATATGGCTTCCTCTAACTGAAACCCACATGCATGATCCTTTGTTCTATCTTCTCCTTGACCTAATCTTTAGATGGAAGTCCTTCTCCACCTATCCAAGATCTTGAATCACAATCCTTTGTGATCCAACTCTCTCGAAAGTAAATCCTCTACTTTCATGAATCTCAAGTGTCAAGTGTGTTCCTCCTTCACCCTAGCCTTGATTTTATAATCATGAATTATAATCTATTTCTAACCTCCAAAGTGATTGACAATTGAGATTACTTCTCACTCTCACTTGAGACTTAGAAACATGCTAATTACTTTTAGCACTTTCCTTAAATAACTCAATTAACTAATTACATAATTAATTAATCAAAGCAATTTGCTTTAATAATTCCTTTAATTAAAGTAAATAAAAGAGTATAATGCTTTGGACGATTTCCACACGTCTAGACACATAAACCTATGTGGAAATACCTATCTGATGCTACCACTAGCATCAACAACTTCCACCTTCCCCATGTTGTCAATACTCTTTGTGGTGGCGGTAAAATGACATGTGCCTGCCATCATCTCCCCACCTGTTAACACCTTATTTGAGTGAACACGTGATTTTTTTTTAATTCATAACTCAATTTAAAATAAAAATAAAAGAAAGGTAGAAAAATAAATAAAATTACAATTT
>ML813351.1:16058-26675 GCA_009831015.1 Picea engelmannii | reverse complement strand
AAAATAAAAACTAAAAACTAAAATAAAATTCCCTAGATGGGGTGTTATGTATATCATCATGAGCATGCACCTGGAGGGAGGAAGCCCTACCACTTGGTGGCTCGATCTTCCAAACGGGCACATGGAGGGTGCCTCCCATCTCTTCTAAGGTTCATTCATAATATGCACTCCACGTTTGGAGCGCGAGAAGGTTGAGATGTTGTTGATTTGTAGTAATGTTGAGGGAAAAAATAATAATTGCAAGGTCACTCCAACAGTTATGACGATCAATCTATGTCATTGAACTGCAGGTTGGTTGGAAACTTCTTAATGCACAATCAACCTTGTTATTCATTCTGGCTTGAGCTTCCAAACGAGAATGTGGAGGGTGTCTCCCATCTCTTCTAAGGTTTGTTCATAATATGCACTCCACATCTGTAGCATGAGAATGTTGAGATGTTGTTGGTTTGTAGTACTGTTGAGGGGGCAATAAATAATTGCAAGGTCACTCCAACAATTATGACGATCAATCTATGCCATCGAACTGCAGGTTGGTTGGAAACTTCTTAATGCATGATCAACCCTATTATTCATTCCCATTAGCAGTTGTTGGTTCTGGTTAGTGAGATTGACGACCCCCCTACCTAATGTTGTTGGAATTCTTCCTTGCTTAATGTCGTGCATTCAGGAATGGGGGAATTATCAAAGGGGCAAGGGTTCCCATCAACGAACTAGTGTGTAGCTCAGACAAATGACACTTTCTTCCAATGATTTGGAGAGGGTGGCTAATGCCTAGTTGATCTAAAATGATTTTGCACGTGGAGAATTGGCAATTCAGGATGATGCTCTGGTATGGGGTGCAAGGTAGAATGGTATGAAGACGATGATGATACCATGGGTGAAGCCACTCAACTGGCCATGACACCGCTGATGATAAGAATTGTTCAGAGGGATGTTCTTGGAGAGACTGAAGTCATGAAGGTAGGAAGGCCTCCATCTAAGCCCTTGAAGTTTCTGTTGGAGCACATATGCCATGGTAACTCAACGAGAGATTTTTATTTGGAGAAGGACCACCTGAAGCTTCTCCTCGAGGTCTGTGGTAAGGTGGCAGACTTAAAATTTAGAATTGAACAATTGGACCAAAATATCTATGTTGTTGGCTTTATGCTCCAACCAAGGACAACATCGACCTGCACTAGACCTGTCCAACCAAGACGTGATCCTCCTGAACATGCCAATCCCTCTGCAGCTGAGTCACATGGTATCTCCTCTAGATGAACATGTTTCCCATTCAACCCAGTAGTTGGTCTCTGCTTTCTAGATGGCTCTTTCTCACAGACCTATAGTTCTAACCTCAAGTATTAGTTGTGCTTTGATGTCTATACTTTATTATCTGTCTGGGATCCCTACAACACTTATAATTTTCTTTTTATCCCCCATGGAAATATTTAATTTATGAACTATGCTTATGCTTGGGCTGAGTTGGTTTCCTTTCATAAAAACTCAAGCTCAAGAAGGTTGTATATGTAAATTTTATGTTTTCTAAAAAGTAATACAATTTTTCTTACTTACAAAAAAAACTTAAATTAAAACAAATAAACAAAAAAATATATTTAAAATACAAATTTTAAAAACAATAACCAAAAATTTAAAATAAAAAAAAATAAAAAAAAAAATGTTAAAAACAAATTAAAAATAAAAACAATTTTAATAAAAAATAATCATTACATAATTTCAAAAAATAGCGTAACATTGGAAAATCCGGGGGGAGGGTGATTCCTAGAATTTCCCATCTCCCGTCCCTCCTCCCCATGCCCAACTCGTACCCAAGTGAAAAAATAGTCTATAGCATATTAATCCAATCTCGTGGGAATTCTCAAATGCATGAAAACAAACAAGACAAGTCCAAAGATTCATACATACATTGAATTGATTTCTCCACAAAGAAGCCAGCAAGCATCCAATTAAAAATACAAAAGTAGTTCCATGTCATTGAATCTTCAAAATCCCTTTACAATATCGTCTTCATCCATATGCATGCAAATAAAATAAAGTAATTGCAAGAAACTAAAACAATTATTTCCCTAACTACTTGAACTCTCAATTTCATTGATCGTTGATTGTCTTTTGGCCTTCTCTCAATCGTTATAATCCTTCTAGTCTTCAAATGTGTCATTAATGTGATTGGTTTGTGGGAAGAAATGTTGGTTCAGTGGCAACTTCAACAAAACAATGTTCCTCTTCCATTTCTTAATATATTGTTTCACTTTTCGTAAAGAAAAATTCAATAGAGACCTATTCTTTACAAGAACTTCAACATGGTCCATGAGTTGCTTGATAGTAATGATTGAGATAGTAAGAAGAGTTTGTGTATCATAAACACTAGTTTCCTCTATTTCCTTCAGTACCTATTCTCATTCAAAGAAATCAATGATGGAACACAAGGTAAGGAAATTGTATTTTGAAATGGTTATTTATATTAGGTGCCATATATTAGCTATTTCATCGAATTTCAAAATCCATCTTCTCACAAGATTTATAGGTTTTTTTTTCCAACCAACTAAACCATAGTTGATAGCAACGGTCTCTTGTTTAATTGAGTAAAGAACATATAAATCAAGGTCCTTTATCAAGTCTTGACATTTCCTAATGAATTTAAACTATAGTTGGACTTGCTCTCCTTGAATCTTCCATGCTAAAAGATGTTTCTGAAAACCTACACCTTTTCATAAAACTTCCTTCATTAAAAATTCAACTTATCCTGAACAATACAAGAATAATATATGAAGATAGAAGGAACAAACTAAATAGAGCGATAATAATTCACTTAATTCTCCAACTTTACAATTTTATCTTATTGTAACTTCAACGACTTGACAACAATGTGACATAATCTATAGTTGTTTCTCCAAATGCAATCTTTGCAAACGATAGGGATTCTAATCCGGTATTATTAATATTGAAGACAACTTCTTGGGATGTCAATACAAGCTCCTTGTCAACTGCAATTTTCTTTCTTTTATGGGATTTCATTAAAATTTGCTTAATTTTCCAATAGAATGTAAAACTATCTAAATTAGATACAACCAAGCATGGGAACATGTACATCACCTCTGGTTATCATCTTGGATTAACCTACTTTCACAAATCTCTAAGGTGAGTATACTCCTCCAAATGGCTTGGGCCTTGACGATCCTAGGATATTTTGAAATTATTTTGGTTGATTCTTTTTTCTTCTCTCGACCTTGGCATCTGCCTTAGCCTTCTTACTCTATTCATGTTCCTGGGATTTCTTCCTATCCTCCTTAGATTCCCTTTCAACAATAACTTTCTATTGAGAAATCAATTCAATTTCTAATATGTATTGTTCAACTTTCTCATTTGCTTCTCTTTGTATCATGGTTGCTTTAGCAACAACTATTCTCTAAACATCCTCGATTTCTTTATGTAAATTAACTACTTGAGTATAAACTTTTTCTCTTTTCTTATCTTCAAATTCAATTTAAGAACTCTGCATTTGATCTTTTTTTTGTTGCACATGTTTGTAATTCATGGTTCCCTCCAGTGTTTTCTCCTCTTCTGAATATTTGTGCTTATATGGCCAAGTGAATTCAATCTCTTTAAAATGTGATTATATCATAGCTTTTGAATCATGCCTTCTAAACCACCCTTCTCTAACATTGTATTCTTAAATAGCATGGGCTTCCATTTCAACAAATTTGGTGTTGTTGAATCCATACATTCATATGTAAAGGGGAAAATATAAGTAGCGCCTCTTATTATCCTTACTTAAGGAAGCATTGAAATTGTTAAGGATACTCTAATATGTGTCGCCCTCATGACCAACCTATATGGAACAAATTTTGGTAGTAAATGAGGAGGATTCATTGCTCCATAAATCCTAATATAAGTAAAATGATCATCAATATGACAACTCCCTATCTCATTCAACATAGTCATAGCTTCTTTAGACATTTTGGGTTCTTCCTTGCAAAAGATAAGTTCATACAAGTGTGAAAATAAATTATCACAAATATGGGTAAATTTTCATATATATGTATGCTTCCACAAGAGTTGACAATACATTTGTAATAGGGATTTCACTAAATCCAACACCAAGCCATTCCTCTAAATTCATTTCTAGCACAAATGTTATCCAATAAATACAAAGAAATATAAAATTTGGGTGGGGAATCAAGTTCAAAGAATTTGACCTTGATGAGAACCCTCATCAAATTATTGAAGAAAATGTCAACCCGATTATAAATCAAAGTCTTCTTGATGATAACATGCATCAAGGGTACTCGAGAAACTTTGAAGTGATAAAAATACTTTTCTACACGAAACTAAATAAATGTTATTGCATAGATAAGAGTTTCCCTTAAATTAATAGATGTATAAACACATTTGCTTCTCAATTTAACTGCCTTCCTTTTATACACCATTTCTCAAGTACTTTGTTGCAATATTTACTAAAACCTACAACCCATTTTGGTGTCATTTGTACCTCCAATTCAGGGAACTTATAGGATCTCTAGAGGTTTCTTGGTTGAAAGGACGTGATACAGTGGCCTCTATCATTCACAACTATTCACTCCTATAATAATACATGCTTAAATTATGGTCCATCAAATCATCTATGTGAAAGGTAAAATAGTTCACCTTGTGACTGCATTGTGTAGGTGATATTTATGAATGTTTGGATAAACAACTTCATCCTTGTTATCATCATCCATTAGAAAGGAGGACAATTCTCATCTTTAAAAATCTGGAAAAGTTCAAACTAATCAGGGAATTTCACCAATCTTGGGTGATTGGAATTATCAAAGAACCAGTCTTCTTGCTTCAATAACCACTTATTGCACAAGAACATACTCCTGCTACATTACTTCATTGTCTTTGTTCTATGAGGTATGTAAACGATCTAGGAAGAATTTCAAAAGAAATACAACTCAAAATTATAGACTAGGAATGCAAAACCAAAGCATAAATATTCAATCATTTCCTATCACAATCATTTATTATAGATCGATTAAAAGTAAAAGGAAATTTATTCCATTAACCATAGAACCATGAATCATCACTAACCTTGATTTCAAATGCATCATATAAGAGATTTGGAAACTAAAAATCAAAAAGAGGGTAAAAATCAAATCTGCTTCTAATCCCTACTAGAACAAAAACTCAAAATTGATTAAGTGTTCAAATAAACTCACCAATAAGGATTCAAACAAGGGACTTAAAAATGGAGCTTTACATATGAGGCTGAAAATCTAAAATTGGGTAAAGAATGGGTGGTTCAGAAACATCACGTTATCTCAGTCAAAATAGTAATGATTAATAATCATAGTCAAGATAATACTACCTATGAGACTTAGATACATCCAAACAAATCCTTGAAAAATGAAACACATGATATAAACAAGATTGGAATCAAATTTACCGAGTGAGGGCATCGAAGAAGATGGAGAAAGAATTTGAGATGATTATTGAAATTCTAAATCCAAGAGGTTTACAATATTACAAGGGTAGTTATATCTCAAAAATATTATGTGAAAAATATGTTAAGTGTTGAGCTACATGGAAAATTAAATTGGTGTTTTAAGTTGTAATGAATTCGATTATGTCATTGAACATTTAGCTTGTGCCATGACTGGGAAATGATTGGGTTTATTAAATTGAATCGTACCAATCAATAAATGCAATTAAACCACCATCAATTCCATATTGTTTGAAAATTTATGCACCAACAAAAAAGCATTTTGGATCCATCAAAAATATTTTTAGTATGCATCAAAATGAAAAAGAAAGATTATTTTTCAATCCACCTTGCAGGGCACAGAACAAAAGAAAAATTGATAATCGAAATGTCTTTGTGGGTATCATGACGAAACAAGTTAATATTTACAAAAGCTCTATATATAATTCAAAAGGACAGTGGGAGACTTCCAATGCATCGATCATCTTTGAAACATTAAACTTTGAAATATCTCCATGGGAGGAAAGAAGGGAATAAAATCAATTTTAATAAATCTCCCACTAGTTGTGGAGAAAAACTAAAGACTCATCTTTTGAAACACTCTACATCTACAGGGATGAACTGAGAATCAAATTTTTTGAAAATCCAATGTGGCTTCAGGAAAGAAACAACAATCGACTTCTAATACTTCCCTCCCAGGTTGCGAAGAAAAATGAATATGCATTTTTCATAACTCTCCATAACAAAAGTGATAAATAAAAAAATTTGAAAAAATAAAGGTTCTTTTCTATGTGATGAAGGGAAAATAAAAGTACAAAATGTAACTCTCCAATATTATCGGGAAAAATATAAAGATCGATTATTCAAAGAGCTCCATAAGGCTAACAGGAAATCTAAAATATTAACTCAAAAAGGTTTGATCATATAGTGGAAAAAAACCAAAAAAATTGTTCTTCAAAAACCTTCTGCAAGTGTCGGGGGAAGTAAAATATCAAAAAATGAAAATGCTTGGATGTGTTGTTAAAAGATATTGGAAGACTAGATTTACTTAGACAAAATTTGAAATTGGCACAAGAAATTTAGACCATAAAATCTAGCAAAGAGAATATCATATGAGGTAGACTATAGAGAGCATAAGCAATTGATTTACAAATCAAAACATTAATCATGCAAAAGAGTAAAAGGAGGGTTCCCAAGTTGAAAAAATGTAGGGGGAGTGTTGAGGCCTCAACACATTAACTATGGCATTGTTTCAACATACTTCAAGAATAATTGATATGACTCAAAGGGTTCATATATGGGGGTAAATGTATATGAAATGAGGTAATGTATATGTAATTAGGGTCTACTGAATAAATGGCCCACATCGACAATGAATGAGAATAGGTATATATAGGTCAATATAGTAATTATTGGGGGGACATATGAGCATATGATTTGGATATGAATATATTGGGGTATTTGGAGGAGGTTCTCATATTCTTTAAGGAGTCATTGTGTGACTCATCTCTATTATCACTTTTGAGTTGTGATCCACACACACATATTGTGTACATTGGTGTATTGTGGTTTATTATGTTATTTTAAGGATTCGATACATGACATTTGGTATAAGAGCTGACGATCCTTGGGTTTGGTTCTTTCAAATAAGTCATATTACCATTTTTGCTCTAACTTTTTTTGGGTTATATTCAATGACAAATTTTTTTAGGGTGTGTAGAGGACAAAAAAAAAAGTAATTTAGGGATTTTGACTAGTTCTGACACTAGTCTCAAATAGGTGCTCTTGGTAAAATAATTATATATAAAGATAGAAAAATAATATACAATTCCACTAGTTGCAATGGGAATTATACAAACTGGGGTGTTTCAGATCTAAATTCCATACATTTTAGTCAAGTATTTGTGACATGGAAATGTTAGCATATTTTTTTGTTGGAATGTCCAAATTGAATGAGACTTTTGAGAGATTGAATATAAAATCTTAGAGTACATTATGTTAAAAATTTGGTAATATAGGGTCAAATTTGGAGAATTTGTAATGGGTTGAAAGTTGGCTAGAGAGATAGTTTCCAAATCGAGGTTTTAAAAGGTATGTTAACTTGGAATTATCATAACTTTTGACTGGGATGTTCAATTGAGGTTAATCAATATTTGTTGGAAAAAAGAAACATGGGATATTATATTTTAAAAGTGATAATAACTATCTAGAATCATTATTGTTAAAAATAATAAGGCTATAAGCTCAAGGTTTTGGTTAGACCCAATATAAGAATCAATGGAAATAACTACCATTTGTGAAGATGAAACCAATCCCATGGAATGGTTGAAGATGGTAAAAGAAACTGGCATGATTCCTTTTGAGGAAGGTTTTTGTTTTAATGGTGGATATTTTAAGTGGTGGAAGAGTCTTGATGAAGACACTAGATTATATGTCACATGGGAGGAATTTGAAAAACTCTTCTCAAATAATTGGATCAGGGATACAAAAAAGGAGGTGATGTATAAAATTCAAGATGAATTAAAAGACTAAAAATAATATATCAATAATAATGGTGATGATTTTTCCAATATACAAGCCATTCATGAATCACTCATTAAGGAGGTCCATAAATTACAACAAGAAAAGGGTAGCAAAGGAAAGTGGGAAAGGATAAGTCAATGGAAGAATTGAAAAAGAACGACGAAGAAATCAAAAGGTTGCATAAGCACAATCAATACCTTCTTAACAATCTTAAGAAGATGAAGATTACTTTACAAGAGTATGAATCAAAGTATAAGGAGGAATATGTAATAAGAAAAGTTGAAGAGAATACTACCAAAATACTTGAAGAGGAAATTTGCAAGAAGGTTGAAGAAGCCCTAAATACTAACTCGGTAAAATCATAAATGAAATATAGAATTGAATAAGGACATGAGAATTTGATAGATGATATCATATTGCAACTTCAAAAGGAGAAGGAAGACAAGATTCAATAAGGTTTCCAGAAAACATTTGAAGAAGTTGAGCTCTAGCTTGAGGATGTACATGTCAAATATGAAGGTATTATCCATAAGGATAAATTAATCAAAGACCAAGAATAGAGAATAGAGGATTCCATTGTCTCTTGAAAAATATTGATGATATGGGTGTGAAAAATTAAGGAAACCCATTAAAGGTGAAACCATATCGACACCCTTTCTACCAAGAAAGACAAGAAGATCAACATCAAGATTATTAAGAAAGAAGATGGAATAATCAACAATTATTCATGGAATAGGGCATCAAATAACCATTATTCGACGAGATATTATCAAAGGCCAACAAATATGATGAATTAGAGAAGTTACAACAACATCACATGGGATCAAAGGAAAGAAAACTATGCAACAACTAGCTATCAAGGATTGAGATCGAAAATAATTGAATTTGGATGTATGGATCATCATTATTGGAAACAAGAGAACATAAATATAAGAAAATCATATTACTTGGTTTCATTGCATGCAAAATCGTTAACTACAAATCATTGAGAAAAAATATTTTCAAAGGAGGGTACTATGATATGACTCTAAGGGGGGAATATATGGGGGTTCTTGGTAATAGTGTTGTCATTGATGTCATCATTGTCAAATATAGGGAGAGATTCCTTTGTGGCCTATTGCCTTAGTAGAGAGAACTAAGGGAACATGCATTATGCAGCTGGAACACACCTCATTTAGCCTCATAATTAATCGGCCATGCACAACCTCTTGTAGGGAATCAATCATGTGATAAAAACTTGCAGTTCAGAGTCATTTGTAGAATTTAGCAACTTTGATTTATCCCACATCCATAGGGAAAATCATTTTCAATTACTTTATAAGGCAAAGGCATTGTTACATAATTTGAATGTGAATGGGTAAGTTATGAAACCCTACGCAACGTGTTAAATTTTAGTTGTGGGGCACAATATATCGGATAACCAGACCAAAGTGAGTGTTTATAAATGTGTGGATAAAGTCCTAGGGGCCCGATGGCTTGGTGGGTAGTGTAATCGAACCAGAGCATGGATAAATCCTGACTGTTGATCATCGAAGATCAACGGATAAAATTGAAGGATCATATATTGGATATCGTGTAACCATATTTAATGGGTGAAAGTGTGGTGTTAAAGTCTAGGGGGACCGATGGGTTGGCGACTCGGTAATATCGGTTCCTGGTGGCCCTATATATCGGATCAGAGTATGAGAGAACCCTTGAAAGGAACTAGGGGCCCAGTGGTCTGGTTAGTATATCAGGTATACAAGATATCAGATGACTGGACCAGAGTGACTGCTTGAAAGCATGGTACCACGGTGGGCCGATTCCCTAATGGGTTGATGTTCCGATGAAGGAAAGATCAATGGCTGAGATTGAATTGAATGGAAAGGGGAAAATAGTTGAAGGTGCAATATTAAAGTTTCAATGGGTCGGTGACTTGGTGGTTATGGTGATGTATTGATACATATGGTGTAAAGTGATTGAATTCGGCCAGGGTTCCACGAGCAAGGTTCCATATCGGGACCTCAGAAATTGTTTGAATATTGGTTGTGTTTCAATAAGTCGATACCCAATAGCCAATAGTCTGGTATGACCAATACTCGATGTTAGAATATAGAATATTGTGTGCTTGTTTTACCATTGACGATACCCTCGTCACCCAACCATAGGTCGAAGCCACCCTCCAAGCACCTTAACCTTGACTGAGAATTACTCTGGAAGCAAACCCTAGGCTAGATAGCCAAACAAGGTGTAGCGCATCTTCCTCCAAGGATAGCGCACCAACAATAGTTGATCAGATAGTCCAAACCCTAGCCAAGAGATAGTCCAAGCCAATACTGAAACTGCTAGCTGCAACAACTGCACCTGCAGCTCTCCTCCACATGTGTGCACCAAACTAGGAACTGCAGTGCGCACCAGTTGCTGCTCTGCAATTCTGAGATGTGTCAAATGAGAATTGGTGCCCTGTATTTATAGTGGTTCTGCCAGATTTGTTGGGGCTGACTTCTCCTTCTGGATATGTGTTTGTTCAGTATATTATTATTATTTCTGGCCAACTTCTTCTCTTGGAGGCTAATAACCTAATATAAATTATCTTCTTGAGCCGACAAGACTTCTAGGGTTATTAGCCAACTCATTAGGGTTTTCTCTTGCTTTCC
>ML813351.1:0-15958 GCA_009831015.1 Picea engelmannii | reverse complement strand
CCCATAGCTACCATAATATTAACACTCCCTCCTAGCTAGGGAGGTATTACAGGTAATGGTCTTGAGCACAAAAACATACCATTTACCCGGTAGCATCAATATAGTCGTCTAGACTATCTCATGACTAGATCATGAGCATCACCGTCACCATCAGTTGCATCATCTCTCGAAACCATACTTCATCTGAGTAATTAGACATGATATTGGATAATTCACTCCCACCATAGAGTGATATAAGAGCCATTCTTATAATCTAGAAGAGTAAATGATCTGAACCGTTTTCCGTTTGGAAAATCTCTGTTCATCATTCTTTTGGATGATGATGATCTCCAATAAACTGTTGATAGTCTTCAAGGCGATTAGAACAAAAATAGAACACAATTGTGTCTATTCATAGTAGTACATAACTACAATCCAGTGGTTCACTACCACACCAAGTAACATACAAGTACTTGATCAGCAACGTTTAGTCACAAACAGTGGAACATATCCACCACAATAGTCTTCATCTACTGTCATACAGTCTTCATAACAAACATCTGATAGCAACCTACATAGAAACAATGTTATGATATAAACTAAATCATCTAGGCCAATCTTTCACTCACATCTGTGAGCTCTGAAAGAATATCTTCCTCATGAATAGTGGAACATATCCACCACATTAGTCTACATCTACTGTCATATAGTCTTCATAACAAACATCTGATAGCAACCTACACAGAAACAATGTTATGATATAAATTGAATTATCTGGTCCAATCTTTCACTCACATCTGTGAGCTCTGAAAGAATATCTGCCTTGGAGTAGAATAATGAGATATCTGGACTATTCTTCTCAAGCAAGGAAGAATAATTGTCATGTCTTCTGAACCTGGACCATTCCCCACCTTGGGCCATTCTTCCTACATTAATCAAAGTGCACCCTGGAGAGAATTTATAACCTTAAGGAATGTTGAGCCTGGACCATTCCCCACACTGGGCCATTCCTCCTACACTAATCAAAGTGCACCCTGGAGAGAATGTATAAACCCTAAGGAATGTCTATCCCTGATTGTTGAGCCCGGACCATTCCCCACCCTGGGCCATTCCTCCTACACTAATCAAAGTGCACCCTAGAGAGAATGTATAAACCCTAAGGAATGACTGTTTGGACCATTTCCTTTGTTAACCACAAGAGGAAAACATTGTCCTGCATCAACCTCCAAAATGGACCATTCCTCATGTTAACCACAATGAGAAATCGTTGTCCGGCGAGGCAGGCCAGTCTTCTTGAGTAACCCTCAAGAAGAGAGATTTCCCTAGACCACTCCCCACGTTAACCACAATGGGAAGTCATTGTCTATGATACATCAGCAATCAGACTACTTCCCATGTTAACCACAATGGAAAGTGACTGTCTGTTAGAAGTCTCAATCCACTTTCCAAACAGGAAAGAATTTGTCCAAGATGGACTATTTTTCAATTTTTAAAGATGAATGTCTTCAATAATGTTTTCAGTGCTCCATCCTAACTTAGAGAGTCATTTCTTCCTTTTCCAATAAGAAGGAATTTGTTTCCATGAGCTCTAGCTTGAGTACGCAAACTCTTTCATCTCGGATAGAAGTTTTACCAAAATGTCTTCTTATCTACTCATTTGTGGAGATATGTATTGGAGAATCATTTTCTCCTTTCTGGACTTCATCATGGATAATGTAATGCTTGATTTCAAATGTACTTTAGTCTGGAACACTGTGAAGGCTTCATGTAGATCTGAACAATAGAGTATATCACAGTTGGAAAGCTGGAACATATCCATGTGGCACTTCTTCTGTCATCATGAGATCCAATCTACTGAGTAGTCATCTTGATGTTATAGGCAATCTTCACCATGCTTCTTCTGTGCACTGGAGGTTCTCCACCAAGTTATCTTCTTCCATCTGCGTAAAGGAGTCTCTTTTTGGTATGCCTCAAGATCTTGAGATTGCTCTTCATACGATCTTTATTCAATTTCTCTGGAGAACATTCTTTGCATTTATCTTATGTAGAATTCTGACTCATGGATGTCGTGGATGATATAATGATTTATGTAGAGATAAGTCTGGTTTACTGGAACAAGTAATCATCATAGTCTTCTCCCTCCATCTGGGAGAACCTCTAGTTCTAGTCTTCCATACACTTTTCTTCATCATGACTTTCAGTTCCTCTGCTTGATTGCTTTTATTGAGTTCATATCAGGCTGGTAATATTTTGATTCTTAATATTATGATTGGTTGTTCTAGATTTTCTTTCTTTCTTGGAATCTTCATGTTCTTCTTCATGTTTTTCTTTAGCTCTTGGGTCCATGGAGTTTCTTATAGATTCCATGCCCTAGAGATTCCACTTCTTCCCTTCATCGTAGGATCACAGATCTGGATGGACAATCAAGAATACTTTAAGGCTTCTTTTCGAAGAAGTCTTCTTCTACAATTGAACTGAACACGTATGGTCTTTCATGACTGCTACCATGGATATATATATATATTTCATCATCTTCAATGAATCATAGGATTAGCTCCCTCCTAATCCTTGCTTCATGTATAAGTGCATATAATCGTCTCCCTTCGTCTAACATAGTCCATGCTTCCATCTGCATCCTCATTATCTTCTGCAATGTATAATTGGCTCTCTTTGTCTGACAAAGTCCACGCTTTCATCTGCATCCTTATTGTCTTCTGCAATGTATAATTTTATCTCTTGTATAACATAGTCCATGCTTCCATATTGTTGTTTTCTACAAAACATCATAAATCTTTTTTCCAATTTCCTCTCAATTTCTTTGCTTCTTCTAAGTCTCTTCATGATTGATTCGGCTTATCTTGCAATAGCTTCCATATGATTTTTATTTCACTCTTTCATGTGTATTATCTAATGATATTTATTTTCATCTTGTTTGTTCTTCCATAGGTATGGTTCTTCTTGGAACACATTATTTTCCAGGAGATAGATATATAAGATATGTACAGAAACGATCCAAATAAGAAACAAGAAGAGTGTTGTTACCTTTTAGAAGAAGAAGTCTCTTCCATCCTACTTAGTCTTCTTTGTAGGTTCCTTTTCTTTGGAAATCGATGCTTTGTGTTTCTCCTTCCTTTTCTTTAGCTCGGGACAATAATTCTTGTAGTGACCATACTTTCGACAGTTGAAGCATTGCACTTATGAAATGTCTTTCTCTTGATTTGGCTTCCTCCTTGAACCAAACTTCCTTTTGTTCATGAAGTTCTTGAATCTTGTTGTGAAAGCTTGATCATCGTATTTCTTTTGGGGTTTCTCTTTTGTATTGATCCTTGATTCTTCTTGAGCACAGCAAGTCCAAATTTCTTCAAATGTCGGATACTCCTTCCTTGTGTTCATGCTTGCGGAAAATGCATCCCATGTCTTGGGAAGACCATTGAGTAATATGTTTACCAATTCCTTTTCTGAAGTGATCTCTTCAATAGCTTGTAGTTGGTCTCTTAAATGGGAGATCCTTACAAAGTATGATGTTATGTTGTCATCCTCATTCATCTTCATGTCATGGATCTCATTCTTCAGACTCATAATTTGTCCGATGTTTCTGACTGAGAAGAGATTTGTTAGGGCATCGTACATCTTCTTCGATGAGTCAAGATGGGAGATGTAGGGTATCAAGTGGTCTTTTATAGAATCCACTATGATACTCATGGAATTGATGTCAACATATTTGAACTTCTCCATAGCTGCAACGTTCTTCGGTTCCTTCTCTTTTCCTTCTTCAAACTCTGGCTTCACGATCTTTCCTTTCACGATATCCATCACTTTATTCTTGGCAAGGATGAGGTCAATCCTTGTCTGCCATGCTCTGAAGTTAGAGGCTCCATCTAACTTGTTCTCAGACTTCATAGAGTTCGTCATGGCTGGTTGACTTGGTCAAACCCTAGATTTGACCAAAAATTCAAACTTCACGTCTTGGCTTGCTGAGAGTATCAGGAGATGCGCTAGGCTAGGGCACACAGATCTATCTGGAGATTAGGTCAATCTCTTCACTTAAGGTGCCTCAACAAGAGGTTTAGGGTTTCTGCAACTGCTCCTACTAGTAACCCTAGAGGCAGTGTCTTAGGAGCTGCTTCTGCTAGTAACCCTAGCGACAGTTCCTCAGCGAGCTCAATATCCTAGCGGCTATGTTTCCTTCCAGTGTTTATACTGAATGAAGGAGGTGTGGGCCCATAACCTATTAGAATATAGAATATTGTGTGCTTTTTTTACCATTGATGATACCCTTGTCACCCAACCATAGGCCGAAGCCACCCTCTGAGCACCTTAACCTTGACTGAGAATTACTCTGGAAGAAAACCCTAGGCTAGATAGCCAAACAAGGTGTAGTGCATCTTTCTCCAAGGATAACACACCAACAATAACTAATCAGATAGTCCAAACCCTGGCCAAGAGATAGTCCAAGCCAATACTGAAACTGCTAGCTGCAACAGCTGCACCTGCAACTCTCCTCCACACATGCGCACCAAACTGGGAACTGCAGTGCACACCAGTTGTTGCTCTGCAATTATGAGATGTGTCAAATGAGAACTGGTGCCCTGTATTTATAGTGGTTCTTCCAGATTTGTTGGGGCCGACTTCTCCTTCTGGATATGTGTCTGTTCAGTACATTGTTATTATTTCTGGCCGACTTCTTCTCTTGGAGGCTAATAACCTAATATAAATTATCTTCTTGAGTCGACAATACTTATAGGGTTATTATCCAACTCATTAGGGTTTTCTCTTGCTTTCCAGAGTCTTCTATTCTCGTCAGGTTTACACGTTGAGGTAAATACCTCCCGCAACTACCATAATATTAACACTCGATGCTTCCATGGGTCTGATACCCAGTGATTCCATGGGTCTGATACCCGGTACTTTCGCAGGTCCGATACATGATACCCTGATGGAACTGGTATTCGGTGAACTAGATCAATCGATGGTCATGATTTAATCCAAGGTTCATCGAACAATTATTGAGCATTGAGTTTGTCTTGTGTGTCTTGGTGGCTGGTGAATAGATCGATGGTCACGAATTAATCCTAGACTCATCTGATGACTAAGATGAGTGTTAAGGGTCTGTGTTGTGACCAGTGAATAGATCGTGTGCGATGGAAGGAAACTGAGACCGGTTTCGAAGGATTTTTGTAGCTCGACTTAAAGAAGAGTCAATGGATTTGGAGTCGGCCCTAGAGCATGATTTTTAGTATAAGGAAGAATCCTTGGGCACATGGGCTCATGTATGGAGACGAACTATTTTTTACTCAGGGCCGACCCAAGAAATTTCCCTATGGTGAGGCCTATAAATAAATGATGCCCAAATCCATTTTAGAGGTTTGTGTGAGGGTGTAGAGTGAAGTTGAGGCTATGAGGTTCTCAAGTGCTAGAGAAGGAAAGAGAGTGATATGTAATCGTCTAAGGGTGGTATGGAGGTGAGAGGTCAAACAAGTAAGTCTGGAGTCTCGTTGATTTTGAATAGGTGGAGAGTTTTATGATAACTACAACAACCATAGAGCAGTTGTTGAAACAATAAATTTCTATAGGTGGAAGCTTGAAGTGAAGTGATGATTGTGAACATATAACAGTTTAAGAAGAAGTTAATTAAGACAAAAGATTTGAAGATTTATATCTCTAGTGGGTTGGTTCGTATAGGTGTTGTTGAGTTGGTGCTTAGTTGAGGGGATTGGTGTCTGCAAATATTGTAACTGTAGGTTGGTGCCTACATGTGTTGTTGAGTTGGTGATTAGTTGAAGGGATTGGTGTCTCTTTTAAGTTGGTTCCTGTAAAAATTGTAATAGATTGGTGTTTGTAGCAGGTTGTTTCCAGTGAACATATTTCAATATAAGTTTATCGTGGTTTTCTCCCATTTGGTTTTCCATGTTAAATATTTGTGTGTTGTGCATTGTATGTCTATATATATTTCTTACTGATTGATTATGGTTGAAAGTAATGAATTGATAAGTATAGAACATTAAGAAAAAAAAAAAAAGTAGTCCTATATTGATTCACCACTCCCCCTCTCAGAATAAGTATTTGTGTCAAGAATTGGTATCAAAGTTGGTTCCTTCAGGAAAATTCTAACCACTGGAAGTTAGATCCCTGCAACACATGTGGACAAATAGGAAGGTTTCCCTACAAACATAGATCCATTATTTGATGGATCAAATTATTCCTTCTGGAGCATAATAACGAGAACTTACCTGATGGCTCTTGGATTTCATATTTGGAGTGCAGTTAAAAATGGTTACACAACTCCAACAACTCCACCTATAGATGCAGATGGAAAAAGGCTCTGTGACAATAATGCTAAAGCCATGAATTCAATTCTGTGTGGTGTGGCACATTCATAATTTTTCAAAGTCATGCATTGTGTTTCAACTAAAGATATGTGGGAAATGTTACATAATATATATGAAGGGGATGACAAGATGAAGAAGAAAAAATTAAAAACCCATAGAGGACAATTTGAGAGCCTTAAGTTGAATGAAGAAGAGATTAATGCAGCCTATTTTCTTCATGTTGATGATATTGTCAACACTTTCAAAGGATTGGGTGAAGAGGTTAAATAAACCATCACTATGCAAAAAATTCTTAGGTCACTTCCCTTAATATTTGATTCCAAGATATCTGTTATTGAAGAAATAAAGGACCTAGACAATCTGACAATGGATGAGTTACATGGAATCCTCATTGCATATGAAATGAGGATAGAAAAGGATAAAAAAGTAAATCCATCAAGGAAGAAAGTATCCTTCAAGGCATCAAAGAAGACAAAGACAAAAGAATACAAAACAAGTGTCAGCTTGTATAGTTAATCAGATACAAAAGAAGCCAACTTTGTCATAAAGCTCAAGAGAGGATCAAGAAAATACAAAGGTAATATTCCCTTTAAATGTTTTAAGTGTGGAGAAGTAGGACACTTTGCTGCTAAATTTCCTTATGCAAAAAAAGAAATAGAAATGAAGAAGAAGACTCCAACTTCAAAAAGTACAAGAAGGGAAAGACTGAAAAGAGGAGAAAGTTATACAGACAAAAGAAGGATATATATACCAATGAGAATAATATCTCTTATGATGACAATAACAGAGAAACATAAGATATTCTATTCGTGGCCCTAGAAACACATACTGATGTCCTAGAAAATAGAAACACAGATTCAACAAAAGAAGACAATCATGAGATTGATGTAGAAGTGGATCTTGAAGGAGAGCTCATATGTTCTCTAAATTAAATAGAGAGATTGAGGAACAAGAAATGTATACAAAAGGAGCATCTAAATAAGTACACAAAATAAATACTCTATACAAAAGAAATCTCTGATGAAACTGTAAAAATTATCATCAATCTAAAAACTCAAGTAGAAGAGGAAAAGAGAATTGAAGAAGCTTTGATAACTCAGCTAAAAGAAAACGAAGATGCTTGCAATGATCTAGAACATAAAATAGTTTGTCTAAGAAATGAGTTGGAAAAATAAAATACCAGCATGAAATTTGAGAAGACCTCTACAGCTCTAGATGAAATCCTAAACTATCAAAGATCATTGTTTGACAAGACTGGTCTTGGTTACAGTGAGAAGAAGGAAACTACTAAAGAAGACCCAATCTCCTCAAAATAGTTGAGTGAAGGAAAGACTAATAGTTATGTTGATGTTCTCAAAAATCCTTTCAACATTGAAGACAATAGGAGGGAAGAATAGAATGTTACATGGGAGACAAATCTTCCTCACAAAGACAAAATCATGAAGACTTTTCCATCAAGATGGAATCATACAATTAGGTACCAAAATCATTTTTCTGTCTATTATTACTCTTGCAATGGTTTTGGTCATAAAGCTATAGATTGTAGAATAAATAAAATAGGAAGTTATATGAGGAACAACAACAGAGATTCCTATGGATTCCTAAGGAGAAATTACAACTCATTTTCCCCTTTACTGAATTATAACATTATATGTTATAACTACAATAATTATGGGAATATAGCAAAGTTTTGTAGAAGTGTTTTCAGAAAATATAAGAAAGAGGAAACCCCAACAATCATGGAAAGAAATAATAAACAAAGGGAATAAAAGAAAGAAAAATTTGTGTTCATACAAGTTGCACTATGTGCACAAAATAATAGGTATAAGTGGTACATTGACAGTGGGTGCTCAAGTCACATGACAAGATATAAAACAAACTTTATCACCTTGAAGAAGAATTAAGGTAGTGTTATCTTTGGGGACAATGGCACTTCAAAGATAGTTGGAAAAGGCACTCTTAGTATTGAAAATGGAAGGGATAAGGTAGAAAAGTTTCTATGTATTGAAGACTTGAAGCACAATATTCTCAATGTTAGCTAGATTTGTGATCAAGGACACACTCTCACTTTTAACTCCCAAGAATGTAAGATCAGAAAGGAAAATTCAAGAAAACTAGTTGCAAGAACAATCAAAACCCCAAACAATGTGTATATTCTTGATGAGATTAATGGAGAAAAGTGATTCATGGGGTAGGCAGAAAGATGGTTGTGGCATAAAAGAATGGGCCATAGGAACTATGACAACTTGATAAAAATCAACACTAAACAAGAATTAAGAGATGTGCCAAAGATCACAAAACCCTCAAACATTGTTTGTAAGTAGTGTCAGCATGGAAAAAAATCAAGGGTGAGATTCAAGACAAAGCAATATGCAACATCCAAGTCATTAGAATTTGTGCATACAGATCTTTGTGGACCAACAAGAACTCAAAGTCTGCAAGGGGAAAATTAGTTTATGTTACTTATTGATGATTATACAAGAATGAGTTGGGTTTCCTTTCTCATAAATAAATCGGAGGAATTTGAAAATTTTAAAGCCTTCAAAGATTTAGTTGAGAACGAGATCGAACTTAAAATCAAATGTTTAAGGTTAGATAATGGAGGTGAGTTTATATCCAATGAATTTGAATAATTCTATGAAACACATGGAATAAAAAGACATTACTCAACTGCAATAACTCCTCAACAAAATGAAGTGGTTGAAAGGAAAAACAAAAATGTACAAGAGATTGCCACGAAAATGTTGAATGAAGCAAGATTATCCGTCAATTTTTGGAGAGAAGCAGTTTACACTACAGTTTACATTCTAAGCAGAGGGAAAATCATAGTTAACGGTGATAAGACACCCTATGAATTATGGAAAGGAAGACTAGCATCTGTCAAACATTTCATAATATTTGGAAGAAAATGTTATATCAAAAGAAATGATGAGGATTTAGGAAAGTTTGACTCAAGAAAAAATGAAGGGATTTTCCTTGGTTATTCATCAAGAAGCAAAGCATATAGATGTTACAACAAAAGACTACAAAAGATTGTTGAAAGTATAAATGTCATAATAGATTAAGCAAGACCCCATAAGAACAAACTGCAAATAGAAGAAGAAGAAGAAGAATATGAAGAAGATGAAGAGGAAATAGAACACCAAGATACACAAACCTCGTCAAGGTTTGTGCAGAAGAACCATCTAGAAAACGTAATTCATGGTGATAAAAACATTGAAACACAAACTAGGAGAAAATTGGCAAGCACTTCTAATTCTTGAACAAGTAAATCTCTCTTTGTTGTCCAAAATAGATACTGAATGTTTTGTAGAGGATAGTGTTGATAAACATTAGGTTAATTCTATGGAGGAAGAGTTGAACCAAATTAAGAAAAATCAGACATGGGAACTTGTCCCAAGGCCTAAAGATAAAAATGTGATTGGTACAAAGTGGGCATTCATAAATAACTTAAATGAAGATGGAAAAATAGTAAAAAATAAGGCAATACCGGTTTGCAAGGGATATGCTCAAGTGGAAGGTATTGACATTGAGGAAGCCTTTGCTCTTGTTGCAAGATTAGAAGTCATTAGAATGTTTTTGGCATTTGCGAGTTTCAATAATTTTAAGGTGTATCAAATGGATGTCAAGTCATCATTTCTGAATGGAAATCTAGAGGAAGAAGTGTACATTGAATAACCAAAAGGATTCTTATTATCATAAATTAAATATTATGTTTGCAGATTGAAGAAATCACTTTAAGTACTAAATCAAGCTCTCAGAGCATGGTATTCGAGACTTGACAAGTACTTGCATCAACAAGGATTCAAAAGAGGAATTGCAGATAGAAATCTCCATATCAAAACAAAAGGAGAAGATCAATTAATTATTGTAATTTATGTGGATGATATTACATTCGGTGGCAATAAAGATGATATGTGTAAAGAATTTTCCAAATACATGCAAAACAAGTTAGAAATGTTCTTGCTTGGTAAGCTATCATTTTTCTTGGGTTACAGATTACATAATCCAATATAGGGATATTTATTTCACAAACCAAGTACATTAAGAAGATGTTGAAGAAGTTTGAAATGGAAGATTGTAAATCTGTCAACACACCCATGATCACTAGTTGTAAATTGAGCAAGGAGGATGAATCAAATGAAACAAATAAAACTCTGTACAGATCAATGATTGGCAATTTACTATATGTGATAGATTCAAGGCCATATATTATGTAGGCAATAGGGTTAGTTGGAAGGTTTCAAGTTGCACCAAAGGAAACATCTATGCAAGCAGTAAAAATGATCTTTATATATCTAAAAGGAACTTTGGATTTTGGTTTATGGTATCCCACAGGTAAAAACCTTACTATAACAACTTACATAGATGCAAATTGGGTAGGTATGGTGGATGATAGAAAGAGCACCATTGGTGGAGCATTATTTCTAGGAAACCGTCTAGTATCTTGGTTAAATAAAAAGCAATCATCAATTTCCCTATCCACAGCTGAAGCAGAATACATTGCAGTAGCAACATGTTGTACAAAAGTGCTCTACATGAAACAAATGTTGAAGGGAATTAAGGTAGAGTATAATCAACCAATATCAATACTGTGTGACAATACTAGTGCAATAAATATTTCAAAGAATCCTATTATGCATTTGAAGACAAAGCACATTCCAATCAAATATTGTTTCTTAAGAGAGCAAGTCACATAACAAAATGTCAAGTTGGAATATATTGGTACAGAGGAACAAATTGTTGATACATTTGTGAAACCTCTTCCTGCAGAAACATTTGAGTATCTTAGACATAAACTGGGAGTGGTACATATGTCATCCAACCACTAAAGTGCTTCAAGAGAAACGCAAGCTCAGGGGGCGCTACAAATAGAAAGAAAGTTGTTGGTTGCATATATGGAGGAGTAAAGAGTAATGGGGGGGAATCCCTTTTCCATTGAAGTCAAAGGGGGAGAGTAAAGAGTAAGGGGGATAAATTGCAAAAAGAGGAAGAAATTCAAACAAAAGGAGAAGTAGCAAACATAGGAAGAATTGTAGACACAAGGAAAAGTTGCAGATAGGAGAAGTATCATAATTGACTAAGGGTTTCCATCACTGAAAAAGGGGGTTATTTTTGGAAATATTGTTGTCATTGATGTCATCATTGTCAAAGATAGGGGGAATTTCCTCTACGATTTATTTCCTTAGTAGAGAGAACTGAGGGAACATGCATTCTACAGTTGGAAGAGACTCACATTCTGCAGCTGGAACATCATCGTTCAGCCTCAAAATTAATTTCCCAGGCACAACCTCTTATAGGGAATCGATTGTGTGATAAAGACTTGCAGTTTAGAGTCATTTGTATAATTTAGCAACTTCGATTTATCCCACATCCATAGGGAAAATAATTTTCAATTACTTTATAAGGAAACGGTGTTGTTACATAATTTGAATGTGAATGGGAAAGTTATGAAACCCTGTGCAACGTGTTAACTTTTAGTCATGGGGCCCATTATATTGGATAAACAGACCAAAGTGAGTATTTATAAATGTGTGGATAAAGTCCCATGGGCCTGATTGTTCGATGGTCTGGTGTCCTGGTGGGAAGTGTAACTGAACCAGAGCATGGATAAATCCTGACTATTGATCATTAGAGATCAATGACTAGTATTGAATGATCGTATATCAGATTTCGTGTAACTATAGTGAATGGGTGAAAGCGTAATGTTAAATTCTCGAGGGATTGATGGTTCGGTGACCCGGTGATCTCGGTGCCTAGTGGCCCGGTATACCGGCTTAGATTATGAGAGCACCCTTGAAAGGAACTGGGGGCCCAGTGGTATAGTTAGTATATTGAGTATACCAGATATCGGATGCTTAGACCGGAGTGACTGCTTGAAAGTGTGGTACTGTGATGGGTCGATAACCCAAGGGGACGGTGTTCCAATGAAGGAAAGATCAACAATTGATATTGACTCGACTTGACTGGACTGGGAAAATAGTTGAAGGTGCAGTATTAAATTTTTGGTGGGATGGTGACCCAGTGGTTCTAGAAACATATCAATACACATGGCATAAAGTGATTTAATTTGGGTAGGGTTCCATAGGAAAGGTTCCATATTGGGACCTCGATTTTTTTTTGAATATTGGTTGTGTTTCAATAAGTCAATACCCGATAGTTGGTGGTCTGGTATGATGGATACTCGGTGATCCAATGGGTCTTATACTTGGTACTTTAGAAAGTATTATACCTGCTACCCTAGTGGTCTCGATATCTGGGGAAATAGATCAATCAACGGTCGTGATTTAATCCAAGGTTCATCGGACGATCGTTGAGCGTTGAGGTTGGGTTGTGTGTGTTAGTGGTCGGTGAACAAATCGATGGTAACAAATTAGTCTTGGACCCATTCGACATTTCTTGAGTGTTAAGGGTATGAACTATGTGTTGTGACCAATGAACAGATAGCGTGTGATGGAAGGAATTTGAGACTGGTTTCAAAGGATTTTTCCAACCCAATTTAAAGAAGAGCCAAGGGATTTGGAGTTGGCCTCATGAGCATGATTTGTGGTATAAGGATGAATCCTTGGGCATATGGGCTCATGTATGGAGCAAACCTACTTTTGCCTCAGGGTCGACCCAGGAAATTTCCGCATCGTGAGGCCTATAAATAAATGATGTCATAATCCATTTTAGAGGTGTGTGTTAGGGTGTAGAGTGAAGTTGAGGCTCTGAGGTTCTCATGTTCTAGAGAAGGAAAGAGAGAGAGATATAATCATATAAGGGTGGTAGGGAGGTGTCAGGTCAAATAAGGAATATTTGGAGTCTCGTTGATTGTGAACAAGTGGAGAGTTTTATGGCAATTACAACAACCACATAACAATTATTGAAACAACATATTTATGTAGGTGGAAGCTTGAAGTGAAGTGATAATTGTGAAAAAATAATAGTTTAAGAATAATTTAATCCAGATAGAAGATTTGAAGATTGATATCTCTAGTAGGTTGGTGCCTATAGGTGTTGTTGAGTTGGTTCTCAGCTGAGGGGATTGGTGTCTCCAGTAGGTTGGTGCCTGCAAATATTGTAATTGTAGGTTGGTGCCTACAAGTGTTGCTAAGTTGGTGCTCAAGTAAAGGGATTGGTGTCTCTTTCAGGTTGGTTCCTGTAAACATTGTAACAGTTTGGTGTCTGTAGTAGGTTGTTTCCTGTGAACATATTTCAATATAAGTTTCTCGTGGTTTTCTCCCATTTTAGTTTCCACGTTAAATATTTGTTTATTGTGCACTATATGTCTGTATATATTTATTATTGATTGCTTATGGTTTAAAAGTAATGAATTGATAAGTATATAACAATAAGAAAAGAAAAAGCAATCCTATATTGATTCACCCCCCACTCTCTGTATAAGTAAGTGTGCTAACAGGGGTAAATGTACATGTAATGGGGTAAAAGCATATTTAATAGCAATCAGACTAATAAAGGGTCCACATGTGCAATGAGTGAGAATAGGTATATATATAGGTTAATATAGTCATTACTAGGGGGACATATGAACATAGCATTTGGATATATGAATGTATTGGGGTATTTGAAAGAGTTTCTCCTTTAATGAATTTGTAATATAAGTAGAGAGGTAATATGGGTGGTAATATGGGAGATACCCTATGGGAATATGGGGTTATGTATTATTAGTGGAGGTCATTCAGTGTAAGGTGGACTAGGTCCACTATGGTATTAAATAAGGCCCACTATGGTAGTTGTGTAGAACAAATGGGTAGTTAGAAATAATAAATGGGAATTCTAGAAGATACCTTCTCTAGAATGTTCCTAGGAGATAGATAATGCTATATAAGGAAGTGTAAGCAATGTAATTGGTATGGTGAATATTATTGTTGATGTACAAGCAAGTATTTTTTGAGGAGTTTTATCCTTCTGTAAGGATTAATATATGGTGTTACCTTACCTCAAGGGTTTTTTATATTCTTGTGTTTAGTGTTTCAGTGAATGGTTTTATCTTATTCTTTGTTATTTCTGAAGTATATTTGTAGATGTAGAATTGGTACACATTAGATTTGTTGTGTAACCCATCTCTATTATTTCTTTTGGAGTTGTTCTCCACACTCCAATCATATGTACTATAATTTAGTATGCTATTTTAAGGATTTGATACATAAAAATAACTTGCTCTGATACCAATGTGATTTGTAATTGATCAACCTATGGCCAACCTTATTCACTATCACATTTCTCTTTATTTAATTATTAAGTACTTAATCTGTGTGTTTATGAGTTACTGTGTGAATATACATGACTGTATGTTAACCTTCAATTACTCAATGTAAGAATAATCATAATCACATACACAATGAGATAGATAACTACCTTGGAGAACCAATTCAGGGAAAACTATAGCTCGAAATGGCTTATGATCAACTCTTGATTGTCTTTAGGGTGAAATTATAGATTAAAATTGCTCAATAATGCTTCTATTCATTGGGCTTATCTCAAATGAAAACACATAAATATTTTTTTTTCTCTATAACAATCTTCCTTCATGAACCAATCTGATGTTGGTTTTGGTCCTCTCCAGTTTCTCCACTTCTATAGTCATATTTGCAAATTTAGGCATTGAATTGACTAACAAGTGAACTATCATATCCTCTCTCTAAATATCCATGACTTGTGCTAATTGAATTCAACCATAAAGCCATTCTTCTCCCTCCTATTTAAATCCACCTATCCAAAAAACAATAGTTAGAAAAAATTCAATTACTAGAGGATTGGAGTGTAACTCCCTTTGTTCATTATGGAAAATACATGGATAATTTTATCAATGTGATGCAGTCTTATTTACTTGCATCCATAGTCTTGAGTCTACATCTTCCTTGACATGTGTTCCCAAATGATTTGATGTTGCATGGGCCATAGATGAAAGACTTGGATTCTCCCTTCAATCTAGGTGTAAATTCTTTATTTGACGGTGGATGGTGGAGGGAAAAGAGATAACATTATCCCCTTTGCATACTACATATTCCACCTCATAGTGTGTTCTACTTCCCTTAAGATAGGACGAAGGCAAAAGGAAACTCCCCCTTTTGTTAGACTCCAATATTTTTCCCTACCTTGCTTTACCTTAGTCATTTCCTTCTATGGCAGAGGTAATTCCCCCTTTTATATACTCTAAGCTCCCACCCCACTTTTCTTTCTCCCTTTCAACCTCCTAATACTTAAACTTCTTAAAGGGGTTTAAAATAATTTAAGTTATGTAGAGGGTGGGGGTTTGGGTTCCCTCAAGTTTTCAACCTACATTCTTTAGAAAGGCTTATAATTCTAATACTTAAAACAAGTTTTCTATCCCAAGGCTCAAGCCAAGCCTTGGAAATACACAGTGTTGAGACAACACTTATCGATTTCCATTATTGTAGTTGATTCATTTGGATTAGACATATAAAGATTATAATGACCATGGAAACAATTGAAAAATGGTAGGTGGCACCATTCAACAAGTGCCACCTAAAATATCAACATATTTCCATTGCTTCATGTATGGCATAGTTGTCTTTATTCTAGGTGGCACTCGTTGAATGGTTATTGAATGAAATGGCAAGGAATTGCCTAAACTTGCATTTGAGATTAGTGAATACTACATGCTTTTATGTTTGGATGAGATT